>JAFMSR010000010.1:17264315-17439138 GCA_022818135.1 Saxidomus purpurata
GGGATGTAGTTTCTTCTAGAAGACATGTCGTCATTTATAAACGCCCACACTACTTCTACATCGCATATGGATTACACCATAATTATCTCTGTATTTCATTCGATTATGTTTAGATGCATTATTGAAAAAGTTTGTATTATTATCTTAGAAATTAATCTGACATTTGTATTTAGTATATATGGTAACCTAGACATTGAAAATATTATCTCTATTTATTTATAGGTGATATTTTAATTCCGTTTTAGCCAAGAAATTGTAAAATTTATGATCCTATGAACACCCTTTATATTGTTGAATCATTCTCTGCGATTGTGTAGACATAGCTTGCTTTTCTCTTCACTTCAGCCTGTTCATATCTACAGCATTCAAAACTGGCAATTTCAAATGCTCAAAATACTGACATTATTCTCATTTGTCTTTCAGATACTGGAAGATACGCGGACGTATTACAGAAGGAAAGCCGCAGACAGAGGAACGCTCTACTGTGCCGCCGGCGGAATCACAGTTGTGGCGACCATAATTTTCTTGCTCATTTACTTTTCATAAATTATTATCTGTTTATGTTCATTTTGCATATTTTATTGCATGTTAATGTATCCGGTTTGAATAAAAAATATTGCTAGCCTGCACTGTTCTTCTTAATGAACGAAAGCAATAATAACATTTGCATCTGCTAGAGCAACCGAATTACATTTTAAAGTTATTCTCAGTAAATTACTCAGCTGCTGCATCATTAAATAAACAACAGCAACAACATTAACAACAATAAAAACACGTAAGCTTGTTTTGATTTCAGTGCGACGGATTTGGGTGAAATGATAGCGCTTGTTCGAACACTCAGTCTGAAACTGTCGCTTGTGACTGTGAAGCTTTTTCTGCTTAAGCGCTCTGATTTATGCCCAACGCCTTCATTGGAATCATCAATTTCTTAATAAAATCTATGCAAAAAAGAATACATTTAGGTTTGGGTATTATCCTTTTCTGGAAGTGCTTTATTTGTGTCCATATTGTCATATGCATTTAACCTTAATTTTGTCTTATATATGAACTGTTTTCCTAGTTCTGCATGTTTCATTAAGTGATACCAATGTGTCAGTTCTTTTCAATAATTAATAAGTTATTTACGAACACATATCTTCAAAAGTCAGGGATTAAGTCTTTCCCCACTGAAGAATAAAGCATGATGGAATTTATGTATGAACTACAAGCAGATGTTAATTACGATGAAATTATATCTTCCCCATTCCATAAGAGACAATTAGTAACACTATCATTTCATTGTAGTTAAAGTTGACTGCATTGTTTTTTTATCCGTTTAAAGTCTGAAAGGATGTTTTGAACTGTCGGATCTAGTTCAGATTTCTAAACACTGATCAAATTTAACATAATGACAAAGAAAAACACCTTACCTGTTTACAATGGACTTTATTTAACTTATGGAAACTAAATAGAATAGAAACTACCCCGTGTCCCACCAAACTGGCTTATAAAATCTTACAATGACTTTCACATTTAAATTCTAATATGAAACATTTCAACTTTAATCATAAACCAGTTTTAGAACAATGTATATTCTTTACATATTTAGCACTGTAAGGCTCAGATACCGGTATATTGTTGCCATGGTAACCAAAGATGGCATCCAAGTTAACCGCCGAAACGGAGAAAACAACCAAATAATCCCTTTTCAGTCAGTCACTTCTTTCTCGTGAATGCACAGATAAAAACCTAAACAGTTTCACTTTTAAATCATACAAATTCTCTTACAATGTGTACACATGGTCATTTTACACTGCGGGGGTCAATCTCAAGGTCAAAGGTAAATGTTGTGAAGATTGCATCCGTAAGGTATTTTTCTTTGTTAAGTTCTTAATATGAAACATATGAACATTAATTATTAACCAAATTTACAGCAATGCATATTTTTAAAATGTGCCCAGATATGTTGTTACCATGGAAATCTAAGATCACTGGTTGCTCACTGGTATACATAAAGATATTTTGTTCAAATAATATTACAAATTTTCAAAACTGCGACCATTTGGATATTCACACATAAATCTTCAAGACGAATAAGTCTTCAGTCTCTAATAAAAGTGTCAGCTATGAGTGTGTGCATAACTAGACTTAATCTTACACAGACGAGGATCCTATCCAAATGAAAATAGTCAGATAAGTAAGTCGTACATAAATACAAAAACAAACGATGAAGAAGAACAGAGACAAGCTGCCACCAAAAGCTATAGATAAAACATAAAAAAGGATGGAATTAAAAAAGAAATAATACACAAGAGAATCGCTGGAACTATCTCTTGTCAAGCGACAGGGTGCTAACTTTATGACAATCCGCAGCCAGATATCTGGGGATGGGGAAGGGGTGCCTAGCAATCCGCTAAAAGCAGGTCCTGATCTACAAAGTTTGAAAGAATCTTTTATAGAGTGATGCATTTACTCGACCGGTTTGTGATTCTAAGAGTTGGGCCAAAGCTTGATATAGGCACAGAAATGCTACAACCTTACTGATTTAACAGGAAGTGGGTCTTAGACGTTCGTTATTGTAATCCCTTGACATGAAACATTGAATCTTAAGATAAAACCGCTGATTCCAGTAAGGCTCGCTTAAATCACGTTACCATAAAATTCTGAAATGCAAATACAAATATACCTTTGAACGATGTAAACATCACAAAATTAGCATTATTGTACATCGCCCTGAAGGTGTTGAAAGTTAAAAAATGTGAAAGTCATTTCAGCTGATATATCAGTTTTGCTCATTATGTTCATGAAGGAAGTAAGATTTTGCTACCTGTTCTTTGGAGTTGAATCTGAAAATTAGAAAATGTCTAGGCAGTTTTTTCTAAATATCATGAAAGTCCCACAACAATGCCATTTAGAACCAAAGACAAAATACTCTAAAAATGCATGTGTACAACACATGTCATCTACAGTCAACAGAGAAAAGACGGATGTACTATCAAATGCAGATAGATTTGTTCTTGAAATGCAACTTAGAAAAGGTAATGTATGAAGGAGAGACAGAAAAAGTTATAACAAAAATTTAAATGAAAAAACGAGGGACAAAAATTCACAAAGACTCGCTTTTTGGGGCATTTTCTCAATTAGACAGAAATGCATCAAAGTTTGTTTCCCACGGGACTATGTTACATATTACTGTGAAATATTTCACGAAGTCGATATCCTGAGACAAAAGGATGAAACAAAACTAACGCAAATATCAACACCAGTCAGATATATTACAAACGACAAAAACATCCGAGAAATGCAGCACACGACACGGATTGTCTTCTCAATATTACACGTAGATACTAAATAGGTGAGAGATAATGAATCCTGACGTATATCTCAGCTTGCTCTCAACAGTAGGTAAGTACATGTGCAAACATTTATACGAAACTGATAATTAAGTTTCTGTTGTCAGATAAACTTACTCTGTCCTCAAGTACGTATAAATAAACTGGTTAAAATATAATATTCATTTCAGAGTTCTAAATGAATAAAAAATAAATAAATAAATCATCAACATGCACGCTGTTTTAACATAAATATTGTGGCACAGGAAGTTGTAGAATAGACTATTATGTTTGGCTCATTGCTTTTAATCTATGGTTTCATTACACATACATTCCCAATTCAAAAACAGTATTTAATCAAAGCACTGTGAGCGCTGAAGGCCTGGGGGTTATAGGTTAACTCCCCGAAAAACAACTTTTGACCTACGTGTTTTGCACTGAATCTTACCCAAAGCGCGGGTCGAAATGTGCAGAGGACGAAATTCAATATATGACACAGAATGAATGATTCACAAATATATGGGTGGCAGGGAAGTTTGTTTTATTATAAAACGTACGTTAAATGAAAAATAATCACATAGTCAACATTATAAAATGTTTAAGCCAATAAAAATAATTCGATCTGCGCTTTGTACAACTTCAAGCGATATGATCTGATGATGTGGATCGAAAATTATTGTGTACCAAGGACAAGACCTTGAAACAGAAATAAACAAAGCAATACCAGCAATGAAATATAAATACAATACTGTTCAATGTGTATAACAGAGAAAACAAAAATGATTCTGGGTTACCTTGTAGTTGTAATCGGTGAAACCGTTCACTGGGCCTTGACATGCAGCGTCCTCGATAAATGGCGGGTGATTTTGATCACGTGAGTTCCTTCTCGGGAATGTATGTAAATTATATCTTTTTTAGATCTTCTGAAAATCTTTTTTTAGAGACATTAATATATATGTAATCGTTCGTAAATAACAAAGTTGTCAATGAAATAACATCGGAAATTTGAAAATCAAACTACAAACTCTTATATCGAGCTTCGTACGCTTTCGTAAACTTCCGTAAATATCCGTACTTTTCCGTGATATGCATATGATTATCTTCCGTAATCAGCTAACAGCGCATTAATTTCTAAAACAGAATTAAATGTGTAATGCAGCCCGTAAGCTATATACCTTCCTGCAGTCGTTTGAAGTTTTATGTACTGTTTTTATTTGTAATATGTTCTTATCATATGCGACATTCAAACAGACGATTGATCTGGTCTGTCTTGCACTACTTTCGCATAGCGCATGTTTACAGTTGTTATTCGCACATAGCACAGTTAAATTTCTTGCAGTGTTTGAAATGTGGTATACTAACTTAGGCCTAGGGGACTTTCAGTCCCCAGGCCAAAAATCACAGTCATAAAACAAAAAAGCAAGCTCCGGTAGCTTATAAATTCTATGCTATACTGAATATCTTATCCTTTAAGATAACAGCCACAGAAACTAAACATGAGTACACACAACCCAAACAGCCACAGAAACTAAACATGAGTACACACAACCCAAACAGCCACAGAAACTAAACATGAGTACACACAACCCAAACATCCACAGAAACTAAACATGAGTACACACAACCCAAACAGCCATTCATACCGGTACCAGGTATGTATGGTAAGTTATATGGCAATGTTTGCTTAATTGTGAGCGAATAATGCATATACTATGTTAGTCTGGTTTCTTTAGTGATTAAATTAAGATGAACTGGAGGTACCATCGGCGTTATATTCACTTCCTGACAAATATTTGAGCCACTTTTGTTAGATAATGAACGACCACGATCAAATATGCGGCCATGCACATGTCATCCATATTAGGTAATAATTGTTTAAAATTGGACTTAATATGTCCATATAAGATAGATACAAGACCAAACTTTTAAGACATATCAATCAAATCTCAACTTTAATGAAACTTCTTTTTCAGATTGTGTATACATACATATTAACGTCTTGGTTTATTTATAGAGAGCAACCAAGTTTGATAAGGGGTACTTCAAATATAAGATATTGCTGACGGCGCAACGCCCCTTATACATACTATAAGCCATCTGTCCAGTTGAGCTTAAATACAATCCTTGCCTGTCAATGGATATACATGTAAATGCAATATTATTTTGATGCAGGGTTTTCTATAACTTTTTATAACTTTCTAATTTGTTAAATAACTGATTCTAGAGTCATACTTCAAGGAATTTTAAATATGATCTTTTCTTTTGTCTCTGCGTTTTACACTTTAATATTTATATAGTTATAATGTTATTAATCAAGTGATTTCATATTGGCCTTGTTATTTGTCCGAGGGTTGTCGTATTGGCCCAAGGCCGAATTAACTTTAATTCAACTTTACAATATTGGCTAAATAAACAAGAATATAAAGAGAATCTAACATGTTCATGAGTTGTGGATAAGGAAATCCCACCCAAGGGTTGAGATACGTCACAAAAATGAGGCTCTGCCGAGTTTTTTTGGACGTATCTCAACCCGAGGGTGAGATTTCCTTATCCACAACTCAATGGACATGGGTAGATTGATTTTCTCACCGTTTGAATCGCATTTTCACACAAGTAAGAAGAAATAAATATACAGGGAGCGGTGAAAAAATGAAAATCAACTTTTTCTCGAATTTTACTTCAAAACTGTTATGGATGGATAGAAAATGATCTAACTAAGAAAATGAATACCCATAACCCTATGTTTATTTCAAAAATAAAAATTTTACAGTCATTTTTCCTAATCAGCATAAGTCTAAAAACAAAATGGCGTCGTTTAAAAATCTAACGGAAGTGACTTCTCCGTATTGGCCCTCTCTTTTAAACCAATCAGAATGCTTGAATTCCATATTGGCCCTGCTTTTCTCGTATTGGCCCTGCTTTTCTCATATTCTCATATTGGCTCAGTTATGTTTTGTATTAGCTCGACCTGTTTCATATCATGTGTGCAATTGATCTAATACAGAGTGTAATATTGTAAAGTTGAATAATAATAGGGTTACGGGGGGGGGGGGGTGTGCCTTAGGCGATATTGGCACACTTGGGAGCTATTGGCCCGAGGGCTTTAGGGGGCCATTGAACCGAGGGCCAATACGCTTAGGATGCCCTGTATAATACCTTTTTTCATATGTTGAACATCGGTTTTGCTGAAAAGGGAAAAGATTAAGACAAAAAGATACAAAACGCACATTCCTGCAATAGGCCTACTTATACATTTTATAAAGATAAATGCCATGAATGAATAAATTATTCATACATCCACAAAAGCAAACGTGTCAGTTTCCACATTTCGGTGCTCAATAAGCCTAAATTCTGAATTCAATAAACGTTTAGAAAGAACTTCGTGTCCTTTCGGTGGCCATTTTCCGTTACGTCTAAGTTGTCAATTACGTCAACGTTTTCACTGCTGACAGTCTAGCGTTGCTGCACAGTTGACCGGAAAAGCCTCAATACGAATTTCCTGGCACACTAGCAGGTGCCGATATCAGTATCGGCACACACGTCACGTGATCGTTTTATCGGCCCGTATCACCGACAATCAAAAGGCAAATTGATACTATATAAGTAACATAGCAATAATATTCGTTATTATAGTATTAGTGAGGCAATAGGTTAATGGTAATAAAACTGGTCGTGAAAATGAAAATTTAAACCAAGCACATTAGTTATATAAGTGAATATAAGCTTTAATAAATCATGAACCAGAAATATAACAGATTGAATTTCTTTCCATAAAGCTTTTACTAGACATTCTCAACTTGACATCCATTGTACTTTGGAGAAATGAAAATATACCAAAGAACTTTGTAAAGGAAAATTTTGCAAATTTTAACTAGGATAATATAAGTAAAAAAAAGTTGTTCATGAGTTTACATTATTCAATAGAACTTAAACTCAAACACAGATTCATATTATATATTTAACTTGTAACTTCAGTAATGTGATACCGCAACTCGAGTCCAGACAGGTTAATCATAACGCTATCAAATAATATATGATGCTCTGAACAAAACACCAATATGAAAGTATTTGACGACAAAAGAAATTAGATCTTGAAATTGCATTTACAAAACTTGCTTTAGCAAGTGTATTTTTCTTTGTACAGTTCTTACTTCAAACAATAATTTGGCTTTTCCTGAACTTTTATATAGAAATTGGCAGAATTTTTCAAGTCTCATACTAAAAGCGAGTGCAATAAAACATTTATTTGGTAACTAGCTACTACTGTCCGAGCCATGTTTATTCGTTTAAAGTACCTTACGGTGAAACAAAAGTTCTATAAATAGTTTAGTAACTTTTTAAATCAAAGGACTGAAAGTGCTGGAGGGTCGATTGTCTCTGAACACATGTGTAAATATCAGGGCAACCCATGCATGAGTAAAGTTATCAACAAACTGGAGACACAAATGTCCACAGAGTTTGACCTTTAACCATATGTGTAAACTTTACTTTTGATAGGAACCCATGTGCTTACCTTTTGCATTCAGTGACAACATGTATGTTCAACTACCCTATAAAGTATCATAGCTGTGAATGGTAACTGAGAAGTGGATTTTTACAAACCTGAACTGAAAATTCAAAGTTTGCACAACTTTTAATGTCATTCAAAAGTTATGGGATTTGCCCATAGGGTTGAGTGTTTTGTGTCAATAATACAAAATAAATTCCTATCCTAAATTGTAGGCAAAAACTGAACAATGAGCAAGATCAAAGAAGACACAGAGTAAATTAATAACTGAACAAGAAAAACAGTGATACAAAGTATAAGTATGACATGAATGAAGTTTTCTATAATTAATTGCTGTAAAACATTTAAAATGGTTTAAAGTCTTAAAATTATAAGTAAAACAGAAGAAAAATGTAAAAAAAAAACTGTATTAAATGGGTTTCGAACTCGCGTCCGCCGCAGTAAGTCAGCGCAAATTCAATTTCCAGCATCTCTACCAACTGCTCTATGTCCGCCGAATATAGAGTTATTGGTAAAAAACGAGTTCTTATAAATTTGTATGTCCAAGTCGTTCGTTCGCGCATTAATAGTATTTACGATTAATTACACATTTAAAGAACAATAACGAAATAATATTATTCTATTCTGAAATGTTTTTAAATTATTTAGATTTATTACTATATAATTTTGAAAACAGAAATCGCTATAATGCCTAACAACTGTTTATATGGAACTACTTGTTTGTATGTTGTGCGTTCGGCCGTAAGGGCGATATACTCTGTTAACTTTAGGTCGATTTTAACAATCGACCCAAAAATACATGACAAGAGCTCAAAACAATTTCATACGAGTGATCATATATTGATATTTTGTTTTTCACAAACTAAATATGCTTAAGTCATGCCCTATATCATGGCCAAATTTGATGGGGCTTGTTTTGTATTAAAGGTCAGATCATCATTTCTTTTAACTAAGTTTGTTTTACTAATGTAATGTACAGGTTGTTGAAATGCCTTTATAATAATAATAATAATAATCTCTTTATTTTCAGAAGGTAACTCATTAAGACATAAAATAGCAGTACATTAATATGTGATAAATCTTATATACAATGAGGCCTTCTTAAACAATTTAAAACAAATTCAAACAAGTATAAACAACACAATATGAATAAGACTATCGTAATATGCAAACATATTACATTAAGATATAGAAACAATGACCGACATAAAAGATTATGTTTCACTTACAATATAAAGTAGGTTGCAAAAAAGTATTTACAATTTCTCAGTCTTAAGCAGAAATGCGTTTAAGCTATATTTGAACGCACTGACATTTGATAAAAGTCTTGTATCAACAGGTATTTGGTTCCAAATTTCCATACTAGAGTATTTGTTCTCAGATATCGAAATTTCACGACAATTGTGCGATTAAACCACAACCTCTTTACTTTATTTATTTTTCCCGGGTATTGTCTGCCACTATACCTCGAGAAACGTATTCTGATTAGCTAAAATAATTATGTCTGTTTAACCCACACTTTGTTTGCTTCGTATGACAACACGTTTGGAAGTATTTTTTCTGAACGTATTGCATTTATTTCTCAACATTGCAAGAGATATCAAAAAAATATATATCCGAGGCCATGTGCGAATCCATGTTCCAATCTGCCACTCAAGGAACAAATTTAAGCCACAACCAAAGGACAAAGGTGATAAGACTTACACGTTGTGAAATTTGAGCATGCAATGCGTGCTTCCTACTAACTAATTATTCTAACCTTGTGAAAATCTGTCACTGATTAAAGATCGTGATGAGTGCAAAATACATGTAATGATAGAGGACAATTCGAGAAATAACTTTCTTTTCTGATTCTTAAATGTTATACCATTCAAGATGAATGAGCTGTAGTATGATCAAGTAAGATGAATAAAACACTTCGAAAGACAGAAGCGAAAAACAAACCTCAAAAAAGGTGGTTTTTCTCTTGTTTACTGTGATTTTAAGCGGTATTCTAATATGCCTATAGTATATTTCTATAGTCAATTCGAGTGCATTAATATGATTAAAGCACTCGGAAAAGAAGGCGGAGTTTCGGACAAGAAAGTAGCTCCTTCCGACTTTTCTAATATACTCCCGCGCAGAAAATAAAATATAGATCAGAAATAAGATCTGTATAAATACATCAGTCGCATGAAATAGTTGTGTTTAAGGACCTAAATATTATTTTTGATTGCGTCAAATAAGCCTTAGAATACCTTCACCTTGTTTTCTTTAAAAAAGGCTAAGAAAATTCAGGATAAACGTCATACAATGTTTTGATTCCTGGAGACAAAACAATGAATGAAAACGTTGACGTCATTACTCCACGTTAAAACGTTGTACAGTTCAGATTAACGGTTCGCTTTTAAATCGATTGTCTGCTTTGTTAGGTTCTGAATCTGACGTCGTGTGCATAATGTCACAGTCCGGTATTGTTTTTATATTTTTTGTATAAGATGATTAAACTAAAATAAGTTTGTACAATATAGTTATGTATGATATCTTGACTGGTGGCCCGAATAGGGGAGTGAATTCCAACAGCCACTATTTATGCTATTTAACACATTACCGCCGAACTGAAAAAAAGTTTTCATAAATTCGGCTTATAAGAATCGAAATAATCTATGGCTTGGAGTGCTTTATCGAAATTGAAGCATTTCCCGTCGGTAATGTGCCTGCGTAATAATTCATTCGGGCTTCGCCCTCGTCGGTAATGTGCCTGCGTAATAATTCACTCGGGCTTCGCCCTCGTGAATTATTCCGCCAGGCACATCACCTCCGGGGAATGCTTCAATTTCGATAAAGCACTCCAAGCGAACCCTCGTGAATTATTACGCAGGCACATTAATGACGGGAAATGCTTCAATTTCGATAAAGCACTCCAAGCCATAGATTATTTCTTAAGTAGTGTTTTTAGTCCAACGTTATAAATAAGCGCAAAATGATTTTTGAGAATCAACTTTAAATTTAAAGAACAGGAATGTGAGGTATTCACCACAGGGGTCCAGTCAACCATGCGTTTTCACAGCAGGGGTCAATTAACAAGACTGGTCACTGGTAGACTAGCCTCTGTTTATCATATTCAGCTACTGTATAACTTCCTTACATTATGTGTAGATAATGTAGAAAAGGGATGTCAGTTCTACATAAATTTAAAGACCTTTATAAGATTATGATGATTTTATTTGATCAGTAATCTTTCCCAATCAAAATAAATTATAAAATCAGTTACTCAAGCAAATACTTTCACTATAAACAAATGATCACTTACAGTTATTGTATCAAAAATTTTAGATAATCATCAATTAATGTTCTGTTATGACTGAAACATAAAACACATTTCATACTTTAAATTACTGCAGAATAACTGTGATTTCAAAGTTATATTGAGCAATGTTACAAAGAATCCTTCTGACTGTATTAATTTCTTTGTAAATTAAAATGCAACTGAACGCTTCTTCTAACTGTAAAATAAGCCAATACTTTCTCTTATGTTTCTATCGTAACATCTAAGTATTCCATTTTATTGAATATATGAGATAATTGGTTTGCTGTAACTTGAGTATAAAACATTCTCAATATAACTTTAAATCACAGTTATACTGCAGTTATTTAAAAGTATTTTTCATATCCTGCAATTAAAGTAAAATGTCATAATTACATAAAACTGTTTATATAAACAACATGAAATAAGTTATAAATCAATTATCTGTAAAAATCGATAAAATTTATGGTCCTACTATTGTACTACATAACAAGTCTACTGACACACTTGGTGTTTGTTCTGTTTCATTCTGAATAAAAGAACAGCCCCAGCAATATAGCTTGGTTACCCGTTTTAGATAAATAGCAATATTGAAAAAGGCACTATTTTCGTATTAAAGGACTTAATTCATTATTGCCGATTTAAATGCTAAAACGAAGATAATATATTGTGTTATACCGTATTAAATAATACTGTTGATATGTTATCTAATTTTTTGATGTACATGATCATTTCTGGCTATATGTTTTTAAGGTAGGCAAGTGGTGTATGACTTAGATCTGGTTAGAAACTTTGTATCCGAAGAACTGTGCATTTACATTCTAATAAGTCAAAGGGAAACAATTAACAAATGATTTTGTGTCGCATCAGTGCTGAGTTTTATACCATTATAGTTATGCGAGTTGTGTCATGATGGCACATTATTATTATCTCAACTTTCAAAGTAAATACAAATGTACCTCAATGGAACAAGAATGAAACTGTTTTGGTAAGATTTTGTCAATTTTGCATAAATCAAGGACCATTTTCCTAAAGTAACTCGGTCGATTTGGCAGGTTATCACACTTGGCCGAGACATTATGCCGACAAGCATTTTGACCAATTTTCGGAAGATCAGATGAAAACTGTTTGACTTAGATAGCGGACAAAGTGTGGACTCCGCCCACTCAACCGCCCAATCCACGGGTGATCTTATAATACCTCCCTTCGGGCGTGTAATAATCTAAATGTGTATGTGTTGATTTGTCTGGTTATCAAACTTGGCCTAGATAGTATGCCCTAAAAATTTTCAGCAAGTTTAGCGAACATCAGATCAAAACTGTTTGATTTAGAGAGCGGACAAGGCTAATTTTGCCAATATTACAAATTCAAGGGCAATAATCAAAAAGTGCCCATGTTGATTTGGCTGGTTATTAAATTTGGTCGATATATTATGCACACAAACATGTTCAGCAAGTTTGGTAAAATCAGATGAAAACTGTTTGACTTAGACAGTGGTCAAGGCTAATTTGGTCAATTTTGCATAAATCAAGGGCCATAATCCTTTTGAGGGCCTTTTAATCCAAAAGTGTCTTTGTCAATTTGGCTGGTTATCACACTTGGCTGAGATATTATGCCAACAAACATGTTCAGCAAGTGTGGTGAAGATAAAATGAAAACTCTGACTTAGAGTGCCGACAACATGTGTGGACCTTGCATGCCCGTCCGCCCGCCAGCCCCGGTTGTTCCCATTAAGCGTCCATTTGGGCATATAAAAAGTCTCTTCTTAAAAAATCTAGGAAGGAATTGCAAAAAATGATTAAAAATGCTGGTTTTACTGTACCGCTACACTATATGTTTATACTGGAATTTCAAAAGCGTTTGCAACTAAGTCTACCAATGTTGTTTGGTGGAAGGTAAGGGTCACTTGATTCCATATAAACTTATTTGAAATCAAGTGACCCTTACTTCCCCCACCCCCTCCTCCCGCTCTCCCTCCCCAGGGGTCAGATTTGACCCAAACAACCTTGGTAAAGGTTTTCGCAAACAACAGATCAAGAAACATTTTCACAGAATTATCTTCTCTTGCTTACAGACAAGTGTTATGATGGCACATTATTATCTCAACTTTCAAAGTAAATACCTCAATGGGACAAAATGAATTAGTTTTGGTCAAATTTGGTCATATTTGCCTAAATCAATGGCAATAATCCAAAAGTGACTGGGTCGATTTGGCTGGTTATCCCACTTGGACGAGATATTGTGCCGACAAACATGTATACCAAGTTTAGTGATAATCAGATGAAAACTGTTTGACTTAGATAGCGGACAAAGTGTGGACTCCGCCCGCTCACCGTCCCCCGGGTGATCTTATAATACCTACCTTCGGGCGTGTTATAATCTAAATATGCGTGTGTTGATATGGCTGGTTATCAAATTTGGCCTAGATATTATGCCCTCAAATATTTTCAGCAAGTTTAGTAAACATCAGATGAAAACTGTTTGACTTAGAGAGCGGACAAGGCTAACTTTGTCAATTTTGAATAATTCAAGGGCAATAATCAAAAAGTGTCCATGTTGATTTAGCTGGTTATTAAACCTTGCCTATTTATTATGCACACAAACATGTTCAGCAAGTTTGCTGAGCATCAGATGAAAACTGTTTGATTTAGACAGTGGTCAAGGTTAATTTGGTCAATTTTGCATAAATCAAGGGCCATAATCAAAAAGTGCCTTGGTCAATTTGGCTGGTTATCACACTTGGCTGAGATATTATGCTGACAAAAATTTTGACCAAGTTTGTTGAAGCTCAGAATTGATGAAAACCGTTTGACTAAGAGAGCAGACAAATTGTGGACGCTACCCGCCCGCTCGTCAAGAGTAATATCTTATAATATTTCCCTTTGGGAGTATAAAAAGTAGGTCATAAGGTCAAAATCGTTGTTCAAGATTACAAGGTATTAAATGTGGGTCTTTCTTTGACCTCTTAAGTGTTCACAAAGGTTTTTCTAAGATTTAACAGTGTGTCTAGAATTTTTACCAAACATCAACTAATTCCCAATTTGACCCAAAGTTCATCAAAATAAAATTTCTAACTAGGCCTACTTCTTTTGATGATTAGTACAAAATGTGGCTTCTGGAGTATTAACAAGTTTTTCTATGATTTGAACTGGTGACCTAGTTTTGGATCCCATGAAACCAGTTTTGTACTTGACCTAGAAATTATCAAAACAAAACTTTTGACTCTTTTTCATGATGATAGGATACAAAATATGGCTAATGGAGTGTTTGCAAGGTTTTCCTATGATTTCTCCTGATTTCCCTACATTTTGACCACACATGACTCAGTTTCAGATTTGACCTTGCAATCATCAAAACAAACATCGTAAAAAATCATAATGCTTAGGGATCAAGTGCGGTCTCTAGAGTGTTCACAATGTTTTTACTATAATTTGACCTGATAATCTAGTTTTGATCCCTTCTGACCCGGTTTCAGTTATGAAGTCAAATTTTCAGAATGATTGAATGCAAAATGAGACTTTCTATTGCGTTCACAACAATTATGGACCTACGACAGACATCAAGCAATTGTAAAAGCTAAACGTGACCACTTTCTGCTCAGGTGAGCCAAAATTTCAGTAGAACGTACAGTGGCATGTTAAATGAAAATGAACTCGGCATTTTGTTATTTAATGATTAAAGTGACATTATGCACATTTTTTAAAGTAAAATTCCAGCTGAAATAGGTGTGTGTGAAAAGGGTAGAGGAAATAATAACTTTTGACCCAATACAACAAACTTTTCCTGCTACCAGTACGAAATAATAACTTTCCAAATATTACTTTTCCTATTTTGACTGGGAGAGTCAATTTAAGAAATAAACAAATGCATGTCGGAGTTGCTTCCCTTCCACTGCCGAGCAACACTAATAACACAAGGGAGATCACTGCCAAGGAAGGAATTATTATTTTATTAGTCCATTTCTTTAATTTCTAAAGCACCAACTTCAAATATTAATGCGGCATTATCATTAGTTTAACACATTTAAATGCACAGCTACCGAAAATTGCTTTTATGAAACTGTCAACAAAAATACACTATATGCAGTAAGATGAGCATAATGTCACTTTAAACTACCCTATATGGTGTAATAAACAAATACAGTCGGGCCTGTCTCTGACGTCAGGACTGGTGGTCTCTTAACTTCAGACAGACTTCTGAGCGCATTATTATGCAGACACTTTCATGTAGAATAAGTTGTTACTACTATACAGTCTATAAAGTACTTGTACTAGAATATGGTATTTAGACAGGTGCATATACTTTCCAGAAAATCTCAAAAAGTCAAGTTTCTATTTTATTTTAATAAGCCAATTCCAGTTTTAAAGGTTATTTTGCTATGCATTTCTCTCAAACGTGTATGGCATAACCAAGGTGTTAAACCAGGTGACCTAGTTTTTTTACCCGAGATGACCCTATTCAAACTCGACCTAGATTTCATCAAGGCAATTATTCTGACCAAAATTAATGAAGATCCAATGAAAAATGCAACGTCTATTACATACACAAGATTTTTCTATGATTTGACCCTGTGACCAAGTTTTTGACCCCTGATGACCCATATTCGAACTTTACCGCGATTTCATCAAGGCATTCATACTGACCAATTTTCATAAAGATTCAATTAAAAAATGCATTCTCTATTGCGCTCAACCTTGGAATCTATTAAAGCCATCATACTGACCAAGTTTCATGAAGATCCAGTGAAAAAATTGCAGCCTCCATTACATACACAAGCTTAATAGTAGACAGACGACAGACACAAGGTGATCACAAAAGCTAAAAAGAATTCATATGGCCTGGTGGCCTCGACCTTTGACGTCAAAATCAATGGGGGTCATCTGCTGGTCACGATCAACATCCACATCAAGTTTCAAGATGCTAGGCCCACCTGTTATCGATAAAAAAAACTATTTTACTATCGGACAGACAACAGACACCAGGTGATCACATTAGCTCTAAAATTGTTGGCCTTAAAAAACACATTTGCCTTTAAAAAAGAGAGAAAAATACTCACAATACTCATAAAAAAATTCATATGGTCTGGTAACATTGACCTTTGACCTACTGACCTCAAAATCAATAGGGGTCAACTGTCGCTCTTGATCAACCACAACATCAAGTTTCAAGATGCTAGGCCCGCTTGTTCTGGAGTTATCGTCAACAAACTATTTTACTATCCCAGATCACTGTGACCTTTGATCTACTGACCTTAAAATCAATAGGGGTCATCTGCTGGTCACGACCAACCTCCGAATCAAGTTTCAAGATGCTAAGCCGAAGCTTTCTCGAGTTATCGTCCGAAAACTGTTTTCCTACTTCTGCGTCACCGTGACCTTGAATTTTAACCCACTGACCTAAAAATAAATAGGGATAATCTACATATAACAGGGAACCTTCTGAGAAAGAAAACTTTGACCCATAAGGCGTTATCAAGGAAACTGTTACGGAGGTCACTGTGACCTTGACCTTTGACTCCAAAAAATAGGGATCATTTACATATTGCTGTGAACCTTCTGAACAAGTTCAATCAAAGTTGAATGAAAATTGTGACCTGTAGAGTTATCTGGGATTTGCTACCGGAGGTCACTGTGACCTTGACCTTTGAATCACCAGCACCAAAAACAATAGGGGACGTCTACAAGTTGCAGGGATCCTAATCAGCAAGTTTCATTAAAGTCAAATGAATATTGCCACCAGTCCTGTAGAGCGTTTTAAGGAAAAGTTTACGGACAGACGGACGATGGACAACCCATCATGGCAAAAGCATTACATCACCATATTTTGTCTACCTGCATTTACAATCAACTGCTTACTAATACCTGAAGCAAATACCTAACCAGGGTAGATAGGATATAAAGTGTAATATGTTGAGAAAACTTAATGTATTCTCCTATTACGGTCAATTTTTTAATTATTTTCATTAACTATATCCTTTCTATGATTCATATTCAAATGTTAAAAGAAATTTACCCTTAAATTAAAAAGATATACAAAGGAATTTTATACTCCTAGCCCCATCTTGTAAACAAGAAAACAGTGATACAAAGTATCACAGCGAGCCCACAACCAAACAAGTAAATATTTTGGAAATTGGTGCTAGTTGATTTTGAGGCATGGCCCAAAAAGAATTCAAGCGGATCAATTCTGGTTCAACAAGCAGAAACTGACACAACACCACATCTACTGACTGACCAGTAGTAGAGAAGCATAATATACATCAATTTATTAAAGATTTGTAAACAAATGTATACCCCACTGTCTTTAACCTAGAATATATATCATGAAAAATTACATCATTCCTATTTTGTCTGCAAAAGTTTTCTGTCTTTCAAGTTGGCAACTAGTCATGTGGGCAGTTTGTTATTGTTCGCTAAGCACAATTACATTAGAGCTCGTAAAAAAACACATCACCATATTTTATATTTTCCCGCACGTACGTACTTCGGCTAATAATTAAAACGCAGAGGTGATAATATAGTGTTGCGTGTACATGGTGTATCTGTGCTGTACACTGGGTGCATAAATGTACCACCAAAGTCTGGTACCCGTATTTCCTTGTATTGTATGCATGTTTCTGCAGCCTGTTTCACCTAAGGATAACTCCAAGGGTTGGCTGGGACACTAAACCACACTGCACCCAAAGCTAATGAAGAGGTGAAACGACTACTACAGGGTAAAAGTCATGTATACGGACTGCTCAACGGTGTTATATTGACAGTGATATATGGTCTACTGTTGATAATGGGATATTATAATTTTAATACTTGGGGTATTCCTTTTCTCCGTATATATTTTTCGCTTGGACATAAGCGACCGCAACGTCCGCAAAAGGCCGAATAATTGCATCCTTCGAAATAAAAACAAAAACTTAGGTCACCACCACCACCCTAATCATAACAAGGTTTCGAATCAGGCCTGAGAAAATTATTGATTGAAAAGATAGATGTACAATTAATTAGATTATTAAAGAAGTTATAAATACTTTTCCGTTTATATTTTTTTGCTTAAACGTGTAGTGACATTATGCACATTTTTTTAAAAGTAAAATTCCAGCTGAAATAGGCACTGGCACCAGAGTACTGAACTGCCCTGTAATGTTAACAAAATACCAAAAGTATACCTAAATAATACACTATCATGAAAAAAAAAATACACAAAAATGGTAAAAAAGTTATTTTCTGACAAACCCCCATATACACTGTTCTATATTATTCACATGGTGTTGAACGTTTTCGACAAGGGGTCCGGTCCCTGCTCTTTTGGTACTATTCAAGCAAACAATCGAAGATCAACAGCGGTCGCGTTTAACAGATAATATATTTATCTACCAAACTGGTAAGTAACACTTTTTATAAAGCTACCGTTTCTGTAAAATTCTTCATGAATATTGAGCTATTTCGCTCTCCCCGTTTTCTTGATATTTTCTGTCACTGCTTACTTCCGGTTCAACTCAAATGACCTTTCAAACACGTCATACGGTTATGCACAGAAGTGATACTTTGCGCATCTTACGTAACGTTTTACAAATTGTTTTTCCAGTAAACAAATTTCCTGTACCTGCTTGTCCACAAGTTAACAGGTTACGGCCGCTTACAGCGGCATTCAGCATTGTTTACATGCGAAATACACTAATTTGACACAGTGCGCGAAATATAACGCGGAATATTTTCAACCAATGAAAACTTATTGTTTCAAAATTGAAAGGTTAACCGGAAGTCGGCAGTGACAGAAAAACACCAGGAAAACGGAGAGAGCGAAATAGCGCAATATTCTTGAAGAATTTTATAGATACGGTAGCTTTTAAAAAGTGTTACTTACCAGTTTGGTAGATAAATATATTGTCTGTTAAACGCGACCGCTGTTAATCTTCAATTGCTTGCTTGAACAGTACAAAAAGAGCGGGGACCGGACCCCCTGTCGAAAACGTTCAACACCATGTGAATAATATAGAACAATGTATACGGGGGTTTGTCAGTAAATGACTGTTTACCATTATTTGTGAATTTTTTCATGATAGTGTGTTATTTAGGTATATTTTTTGGCATTTTAGTACTCTGGTGCCAGTGGAAATAGGTGTGTGTGAAAAGGGTAGAGGGAATAATAACTTTTGACACAATACAACAAACTTTTCCTGCTACCAGTACGAAATAATAACTTTCCAAATATAACTTTTCCTATTTTGACTGGGCGAGTCAATTTAAGAAATAAACAAATGCATGTCGGAGTTGCTTCCCTTCCACTGCCGAGCAACACTAATAACACAAGGGAGATCACTGCCAAGGAATTTCTAAAGCACCAACTTCAAATATTAATGCGGCATTATCATTCGTTGAACACATTTAAATGCACAGCTACTGAAAATTGCTTTTATAAAACTGTCACCAAAAATACAGTATGTGCAGCAAGATGAGCATAGTGTCACTTTGAGCGACCGCATCGTCCACAAACATGTCTGGCGTAATAATTTCATCCATTCAACTTAAACCAAAAACAAATGTTACCGCCACAACCCAAATCTTTACTGCTTCGAATTGAGATAGGTACACATATACATGTGTATTGTTTCATCTCATGCACGTTTTTATCGACTGGCTTGTATAAACTTACTGAACTTCTTACTACAGCTGCGGAGGCATGAAAATCATGTTGTACTTTGGTCAAAGGTAAATTTTGATGAGTTAACTGATGATCATCGCTCTAAAAATTGTTATGTTGTGATAAATTACCATTTTTCAATAATGTGCCACTCCTCAATCACAACAGCAACAATGTTTTGTTACAATTCGCTTTGAAGACGTCTTCCGTTCTTGGTGTTCAACAGTGCCTCTGGATGGCACAGAACAATTTCAAATTTGCCTTGTTTAACGTCCAGTAGAGCTACAAAATCTGAATTACTTCAATTTTGGCATCCAGCATCGTTCTTTAATTATGATGCTATCTGGTCGAAAAACCTCTCGATGTAGATTTGAAACTCAGTCGAGGCAATGATCAATGTTGTGGCGGATGTACTAGCCATTGGACAATATTAGTGTGTAAACCCCGATTATAACTGCCTACAAGAGGTGACAACTAATTATGTACATATTTAGGGCAAGTGTAAATTGTTACAAGTGTTGCGAAGAGTAATCTTCATATGTTATACTTCCTTTAGTCATGTGACTTGGTGTTGGGACATGTGGACATCTCTCAATATTTCAGACCAGATCACAATTAAAGTATTCCCCGGAGGTGATGTGCCAGGCGGAATAATTCACGAGGACAACATTATTAAGTCTTTTTATATGTATTAAGGATTTTACTTGGTTTTCAAGCAAGAAAACGTTTTTTTTTCATTTTTATTTTTTCTCTTCACAAAACAATTGAAGTTTCTTGAGCTTTACTCCTGAAATAAAAAGACAGAGATATATTAATAACATAGCCACACAAAAGGCAACTTGCTGACCTTGTATTGAAAAGCTTACATTTATTGTTTTAAATCTCTCCGACTCTCAAATGCATCTCCTAAATCCTCACCTTTGATGCGTTGAGAAGCCTTTATGTCAAAGTTGAAGAACACAATGCACAGTCAGGTTACATACATGTACATTATCTCAATTAAAGTGCTTCACTCCATCTTTAAAGATTCATAAAACTAATCAGAGAATTGAAATTTCCACATGACATTTCAGAAGAACGAAAGTCATTAAGTTTCTCATCATATTAGTTTCATTTTGCTAATCCCCGTTCAGAATTCATTCCAGTGATAAGCATGTACATGTAAAATAGTGTGATTTAAAACAGCAAAAAAATTAGAGCTATCTATATTTAAAGATCTTCCTCTCCATGCAATTGGTCACTCCTAACTCATGTTATTAAGCAGAAACCATTTTTCTATTTTTAGTAACAGTGACCTTGACCCCAAATGGAACCCAAGCTTCCTCTCCCTTCAAACTACCTACAAACCAAATTTTATTGCAATTGGTCACTCCTAAATTAATTTATTGAGCACAAACCATTCTACAATTCCTGGTCACTGTGTCATTCACCTTCTAACCTCAAAACCGTTAGGGGTCCTCTACTGGTTATGACCAACCTCCACATCAAGTTTCAAGATGTTAGGCCCGAGCATTCTCCGAGTTATCGTTCCAAAACTGTTTTACAATTACGGGTCACCGTGACCTTGAACTTTGACCTGCTAACCTCAAAATCAATAGGGGTCATCTGCTGGTCATGACAGACCTCCACATCAAGTTTGAAGATGCTAGGTCCAAACATTTTCAACTTATCATCCGGACACCGTTTTACTATTCCGGGTCACTGTGACCTTGACCTTTGATATATTGACCTAAAAAACCGGTAGGGGTCTTCTGCTTGTCATGACCAACCTCCGCATCAAGTTTCAGGATCCTAGGCCTAAGCGTTCTAGAGTTGTCACCCGAAAACCAGTTGGTAGACGGACGGATAGATAGACAGACCGACATTGGCAAATCAATATACCCCTCTTCTTTGAAGGGGGCAAAATTAAGACAGCTGATCAGACTGAGTGATATCCACACAAACATTCAGAAGAACGAAAGTCAAAATGTTTTTCCTCATTTCAGCCGTTTATGGTAACAAGTTCTGTAGACGGACGGACATGATTAAATCTATATGACCCCCAAAAAAGGTGCATAAAACAAGTGATTTTACATTGCGTTATGGTGTGGAAATTTTATGCAATGAAATGAAAATTGATTACTCCAGAACACACTTTCAACCAGTAGTTTTCAAGTTATGCTCTGGACAAGGAAAAGTAACCGAAGGCAAAAACTCTATAATAAGTCAAGGTGGAGTTATGGTTCTTATGCACTGCATTTCCTCTTAATGTGCTTGACCATTGTATGAAGTTGTCTTAAATTCCACCGGTTGTTTTCAAGTTATGCTCCCAACAAAGAAAAGTTACGAAGGCAATAACTCTGTAATGAGTCCAGATAGAGTTATGGTTCCTGTGCACTGCACTTCCTCTTAATGTACTTGACCAATATATGAAGTTGTATTGAATTCCAACCAGTAGTTTTCAAGTTCTGCTCGAAACAAGGATAAGTAACAAAGGGCAATAACTCTGTAATTACTCAAGAAAGAGTTATGGTTCTTTTACACTGCACTTTCTCTCAATGTTCTTGACCATTGTATGAAGTTGTATTGAATTCCAACCAGTAGTTTTCAAGTTGTGCTCCGGACAAGGAAAAGTAACAAAGGGCAATAACTAGTCTAGAGTATGGTTCTTGTACACTATGTATGAAGTTTTATTGAATTCCAACTAGTAGTTTTCAAGTTATGCTCCGGACAAGGAAAATGCAATGGACTGCCCGCCCGACTAACCACCGGATGACTCCTTTATACTCTCTTAAACTTTGTTTCGGGGGTATAATAAACATTACTTCCAGTGTGAAGTCAAAGACAAATTAAGAAAGCTGATCAGACTGAGTGACATCCACACAAACATTCAGAAGAACGAAAGTCAAAATGTTTTTCCTCATTTCAGCCGTTTAGGGAAACAAGTTCTGTAGCTTTTTTTTTTTTAACAGTGATAAAAACTTTCCAAGCAACTGGTAACTGAAAATAATTAATATTTTTCCCTCAGAGTAATAAATTTTTCTCCACAATGTGGATACTAATGATCATATAAATCCAGGATTCCCTCTGGCTTATTAGTTTGTAGCCAGGCTGTTGTAAAACATTAAAAAATTGCCTAAATGCTTAAAGAAAAACAATTTTGTAATGGTTTTTTCCCCAGCAACATAGTAAAACTGTGCCCAAATATGTGCTTTAATCACAATTGGCAATTGACAGAAGGAATCAGGAAATCTTTTTCGCAACATGCAGTTTGTACTTACGTCTGGGATATCGTATTCACCCTCATTGACTGCGTCAATAACATCATGTGGTGGTTTACCATCAACACGGCAACCTACTGACTGGGCAGTACCTGAAGTTTTACACACATCTCTTTAGAAATATTATAATATCACGTTAGTATATAGAGCGCAAGTCATACATGCATGCCTATAGATTTCATTCCAGGCAGTTCTAAAATTTGGTATTGCAAGGGCAGGCAACTGGTGTATCAAAACAAGTACCATTACATTTGTTTTGAATATGAAATTATTTATGGCACCACTCTAAATGAAAAACCTGTTGCAATAATGTACTTTAATTCATTTGTTAACTATACCTCCAACAACGCACAACTACACTAAAATATTTCAACACTGAAATATGCCACTTGCTAAAATAAATGTAACGATGCAAGTTACAATCGCCTTTTCATACTATCAGTACCAGGGACAAATAGTATTCTCGAAATTTTCATAGATGTTGTGTCATTTGATGATTTGACCTCATATATAAAAAGCTTTTTCATTCTCTTTCAAAAGCTAATACATGTCATAAATAATTTAATCATTGGTCAAATGAATTGCAACAAATTATATCAGTCACAAACAATAAACACTTACCAAGAACTTCTTTCACAGTGCCAGACATATGTTTCGCCATACTCCTTTCTCTCATTGCACGGGCAATTTTCAGAACATCGTCAAATGACAGGTTACCAGAATGCTTCACTGGAACACAAGGATTAATCATGCAAAATCAGAGTAAATCATGAACCATTTCCAGTCATATTAAAGACGGAATTAAACAAGAGGGCCAAGGTGGCCCTATATCGCTCACCTGCGACTTATGACAATATGTGACCAAACTTCAACTCTTGACAAGGCTAACCTTTTGACCAATTTATATGATTGGATTGTAAATGTCACCTGTAAAATGCATGAAGACATAATGAACAAGAGCTGTCCATAAGACAGCACGCTCGACTATTGTGGGTGTTTGCTAATAAAACAAAACTTTTATCAGTATAATAGCAAAACAAAATTCTGCTAACTATTAAGTATAAACTAGGAAAGTTGAATCATAAAAGAAGTCAAAATCTATCACTACATATTTAATTTTTGGTAAATTAATTGTTTGATACAAAATGTACCCCTGAACACTATTGCTAAGTTTGATATAACTACCATAATTGGTTACTGAGATATGTGCATGACAGTACCTTGCATGCAAAACTTTAACCAAATTTTCAAAGTCAAACAAGGGCCATAATTTGCACTAAATTTAAACAAGAGTTATCTGACTTGACTGTGTGACACCCCTTAAGACATAAACAAAGTTCAAGTCAATATCATTTGTGGTTACCGAGATATGTACATGATAGTACCTAGCAGGCAGAACTTTAACCAAATTTTCTAAGTCAAACAAGGGCCATAATTTGTACTAAATTTAAACACGAGTTATCTGACTTGACTGTGTGACACCCCTTAAGACATAAAGTTCAAGTCAATATCATAAGTGGTTACTGAGATAATGTTCATGATAGTACCTAGCAGGCAAAACTTTAACCAAATTTTCAAAGTCAAACAAGGGCCATAATTTGCACTAAATTTATACAAGAGTTATCTGACTTGACTGTGTGACACCCCTAAAGACATTTACAAAGTTTCAAGTCAATATCATAAGTGGTTACTGAGATATGTGCATGATAGTACCTAGCAGGCAAAACTTTAACCAAATTTAGTACCTAGCAGGCAAAACTTTAACCAAATTTTCAGAGTCAAACAAGGGCCATAATTTGTACTAAATTTATACAAGAGTTATATGACTTGACTGTGTGACACCCCTAGAGACATTTACAAAGTTTCAAGTCAATATCATAAGTGGTTACTGAAATATGTGCATGATAGTACCTAGCAGGCAAAACTTTAACCAAATTTTCAAAGTCAAACAAGGGCCATAATTTGTAATAAATTTATACAAGAGTTATCTGACTTGATTGCATGACACCCCTAAAGACATGAACAAAGTTTCATGTCAATATCATAAGTGGTTACTGAGATATGTGCATGATAGTACTTAGCAGGCAAACCAAAGAAGCAACGCCGACGCCGACGCACAAGTGACTGTAATAGCTCTCCATATTCTCCGAATAGTCGAGCTAAAAATGCAACTTCTATTGCATACACATTTTTTTCTACAATTTTACCCTGTGACCTACTTTTTGACCCTAGATGACCCATGTTCGAAATCGACCTAGATTTCATCAAGTCAATCATACTGACCAAGTGTCATGAAGATCCAATGAAAAAAGCAACTTCTATTGCAAACACAAGGTTTTCTATGGTTTGACCGTGACCTTGTTTTAGACCCTAGATGACCCATGTTTGAAATCAACCTGGATTTCATCAAAGCAATCATACCAAACAAGTTTCATGAAGGTCCAATGAAAAATGCAACCTCAACTGCATACACAAGGTTTTTCTATGATTTGACCTCATGACCTAGTTTTTGACCCTAGATGACCCATGTTCTAAGTCTACGTAAATTTTATCATTGAAGGCAATCATACTGCCAAAGTTTCATGTAAATTCAATGAAAAATGCAACCTCTATTGCATACACAAGTTTTTTTCTCAGAGTTGACCCTGTGACCTAATTTTTGACCCCAGATGACCCGTAGTCAAAACTTGACCTAGATTTCATCAAGGTAGTCATACTGACCAAGTTTCATGAAGATCGAGTGAAAAATACAGCCTCTATTGCATACACAAGGTAAAGTGTGGCCAGACTGATGACGGACACCAGGTGTTCACAATAGCTCACCTTCGAGCACAGGTGAGCTAAAAAACCATCAAGTATGTGAAACTGATTAATAGAATATGATGCAACTCGTCTCTTGCTAGGCCATCAAAGTAAACATTTTTTTGCGAGTTTTATATGCGACAAGGTAAAAGAAACTGTCACATTTATAACATCTTTCTACACAAAGCTGTTTAAGCTAGTTGGAAGATTCCCATTCTTAATGGGCTAGCATCTCAATGTGCATATCATTTTCAGTCTGTGATCATTCTTAGATCGTAAAATGAACACGGTTATATTCACAATAAAATTGTTTGTAATCATTTCACAGACATCATTTTCATCCTTAACAAGATGTCATTGTTGTAGATTTGAACGCCCGTTTCTAACGTATTTTGATCACTTTTACAGGCAGTCAGTTTACCTTGCACTCATTCCTGGGAAGAACCAGTACATGGACTAGACTTCTATCCTCCGTAAGAAACTGCCAACCTTCTCACATGAGACAGGCGAGGTCTAATGACTATTTACATATGAAGTTGTCTCCTTAGAAAGTTTAATCATATTAATTCTTACAATATGACAATTACAATTATTTTTGCATTTCTTGTTTCCCCAAGATTCAGTATTACTGAAGCAGTCACTAGCAAATGAAAGCTCTAGTAAGCTTTAAAGCCAGTAAACTAACTTTTGAAAAGTGTATGTACAAAAGGAAAATTTCACTTAGATTTATATAAATAAAGTCTTTCATTTCATACTGTTTCCATAAAATTATGAAGGGTACAGGCATCATCCCTTTACTGCAACCCAACACTTCGACCCAGTCTGCAGTAATACTGTAAAAGCAGCTTATTGGCTCAAAAATAGCCGTTTCTCACCATGTTTAACCTTCTTTCTGTCCCTTGGTGGTTCCTTCAGAGCTTTGATGAGGAGTGATGCAGCACTTGGTACAACTTCAACCTTGGCCTGTCTGTTCTGGACTGTCAACTTCACAGTTATCTTCAGACCCTTCCAGTCACCAGTGTTCTTCTGAATGTCATCACCAATCTTCTTTGGTGACTACAATTTAAAAGGCCTACGTACAAATGATATTCAGACAACTAATTGGCAAGCATTTGGTTACTACATAAATTGAACATTTCTGATGTTTCAAAGTAAATATGCTTCAAGAATCACAATTTTTTTACGGACAGTGACCGACATACAGTGCTTACCAAAGTTTGTGTAAAATTGTCAAAAACAAACAATAACAGTGAACTTAATTAGTTTGTTTGTCATATAGACAATAACAGGGGCCTAGCGAGGGGACACCTAAACTTCGCCCATTTCTTTGACAAAAGCGAAATTAACTTCGCCCGAAAATACCTCAATAAACAATGAAGCGAATATACAAAGTGTCAGACATTTCTCTGACCATTAACTCCGCCCTCAAGGCTGATGGCAGAGCCCGTTACTATATCCCCTCCGCCAAGGCAGGCGAATAGAAAGGAATTGCAACATTTGTATAATGGTGCCCGAACACAACTGTCACCATTTACAGCTAATTCTGTATATGATCATGTACCTGTACTTAACAGTTTTGCCTTTATGTCCCTTGAAGCTGTTTTAAGTCGTAAATCTACCTTGTTTCTGTCAGTTTTTGTTAAAACAGTGTCTTGTTTATTTTTTGGAATCATTCATCTCGGTGCGATTCTTGGAACATTGTTCTAACCAAGCAGATTACTTCCACAGTTACTTCCCTTTTAAATACCTATGTATCTCTAAGGGGAGGTAACTACAACCGGGGGTTAAATTTGATAAAATCTAGCCCAAGGTCTTTGACGCTATTATTCCTATTTCTCATTATAGCGTCAAAGACGATCCTTCTGAGAAACCTAACAGGTGTACGGCGCAAACTGCGCCGTGTTCGTTTTCCAAAGTAAACATACTTTTGTGACGAATCATTACTTTATATGACAAGACTAAAAGTATAATCTACTATTTTGCCCAATTAGAACCAAGTGTCTTTTCAACATACCATAAATTCAACCTTTATACAACAACACCCATAAAATTTTACAAAATGTGGCCGCCATATTGGAAAACTGCTGAAGCGTTCCGAAACGCGTATTGTCATGTGACTCCTCAATGTTGAAGCGCATGTAAACATTTAGTTGAAAAAAATAACTTACATGCAGAAAGGTATAATCGGCAGTTCAACTCATTAAAAATACCTTCTTGAACTAAATTTTGTCAAAACATACGTTCATTCAATATTATAATATTAATAATTGTTTCTTCTACATTAAGCCATGTCTCGCTTTAGTTGGCTACTTGGAGCATTTATGTCGGGTAGCTGTTAATTGTTGGTGTCAATAGCATTTAAAATGTGTTTTAAGGATGCTGTGGTAGTTTAAGAAAATTAAAGGTGTGATATCCTTTATGCAAAGTGATATAAACTGACCTTATCCTGTTAACTTTGCAAGGCTACAATTCCATAACTAAATATGGTCAACTGACACAATAAAAAGACCAATTTAGTTATGGAAGCCAGAACTAGATAAAATCATGTGAACAATTTTATACAAAAGCTGAAACTAAATATCTTGCAGTGTAAACAATTCACTCGGACTTTCTTTTGTAAAATTCCATGCATTTTGTGAATTTTTATGCCCTCAGTTATGAAAAAAAAGATTTCCAATAAGCCTCTGCTAAAGAAAGCAAAAAAGCCCTAGCTGGTCACAACCAACCTCCAAACCAAGTTTCTAGATGCTAGGCCGACACGTTCCCGAGTAATTGTACAGAAACCGTTTTACTATTCCCAGTCAGTGACCTTGACCTTTGACTTACTGACCTCAAAATCAATAGGGGTTATCTGCTGGTAATGCCCAATCTCCACACCTAGGCTTATGCGATCCCTAGTTTTCATTCCGAAACTATTCCCGTTCAGTGACCTTGACTTCTGACCTACAAATCAATAGCGTTCATCTGCTGGTCACAACCAACATCCACACCAAGTTTCAAGATGTTAGGCCCACACGTTCTCAAGTTAACGTCCCGAAACCATTTTACCATTCTGGGTCCCAGAGACCTTGACCTTTGACCTAAAAATCAATAGGGGTCAGGGGGTCATCGAGATTTACTGGTGATGACCAACCTGCATACCAAGTTTGAGGATTGTATGCCGAAGCGTTCTCAAGTTATCGTCCGGAAACCATTGTCTACCAACCAGCATATGCAAAGCAATATACTGGGGTTTCAAAATCGGACAGAAATGGTGATGGATGATCGGATAGCTGCTTTCGATCAATCTTCGATTTTATAATCAAAATTTTTCTACAATTAAGTACACAATCTATTGTCATAACTTAAATAAACTTTTTTGATAAAGATTATAAATACTAAATTAAGTAAATAACAATCAACACTGGCCAATATTTTCTATTCCTTGCAAGCACTCAAAATAGCAGACGCCATTTTTGTAATCAGAGTGACCTCCCTTGTGAGCAGTTTAAACAACAGCAAGAAAAAGAGGACTTAAGAGAAGAAACTACCGACAATCGATTTTCGAAATAGGTTTTCGATCATCGGCGACTTGGCCAGTGAACAACCGATTTTCGAATCTGCTCGGTCATCGTTTAAACTCTACAATATAAACCCCCTTTTTTGAAGGGGGCATAATTATAGTTAATTAAGACCTGGTCTGGCTACCTAGCCACTTCCTACAAAGAAACAAGACATGACAAAGAAATCTCATAAGAAATACATACCAGACCAAGTGGACCAATCTTGGGGGCAAGTGATGAGGTTGCTGGAACTTCACCTCCCACTGCTTTCACAAACACTGAAATTGATGGATCGTGTAATTCATACATAATAAGTGAGAAGTATACATCTGCTTCTAGACTGGCATCAGTCGTTGGGAGTCATTACCTCCCATCTTTTCTGGGCATTTTTATAACATCTTCACAATTTCTCCTTCCCTTCACTCTGACTGGACAAATGTGATCGGAACAGGGCCCAGGCCCCATTTCCACTAAAACCGCTGGCAATATCTTAGTATAACACTAATACATGCATGCACTGTCAGAAAAAAACCAAGGTTAGGCAATATACACTGCCAAAAAAATCTCAAGATGCTCAATCCAGCAACATTTCCGTCTAATATAAACGATATTTGCAATATATATATGTTTTAACCAAATTGTGAAAAATAGCGATTTCTCCTTAATTGTGAAAAATATTGAAATGAATTGTGAAATTTTTGTAAGTTTGAAAACATTGAATGTAACAGCCATTATCAGTTTATTAAATAAAAATTGTATTGCACTAATCAGGCTGATGAAATTGTCCGATCGGGCTTCCAAAAATTAACTTTTTTAAAAATGAGTAATTTCATACATTTTACATTCTATTACAAAGTTCAGATGTACAGAATAAATTTAAAAGTCAATAAAAGTAATCTTGAGATTTTTTAACATAATTAAAATAACTTTGAAAACACTGAAAAACACATTTTTTAAGATTTTCAGTGCAAATCTTCATGTTTCTGAAACAGCTAGGAAATATTATTTGCATTAGTAGGGTATGAAAAAACTCCACATCACCAAATTTCATCCAGCCATTTCTTGTGCCAGTTTTTTGGCACTTCTACTTTCAGTTTCCATATATTTTATGCGTGAAATCAGAAAAAGGACCAGCGCAACAAACTATACCTTTGTGTATCTCAATTGGGTTTCTTTATAATTATCTGTGCATTTTCTATGAGTCTGAGCTGTTTTAGAACTTTCTGTCAATTAGTTTAAACAAAAATGCCAAAAATGTCTTTTCTTTTCAATTTGGAGACAAATCTTTGAAGGAAAACATGAACAATTTTATACTTTTAAACTCTTTTTTAGATATTTTTGTCATACTTGACATGTTCAAACCTTTTCCAAGCGAAGAAAATCTTTTTTAAAAAAGCTGATTTTCGAAAGCTCGATTGGGCAAAATTCATCAGCCTGGTAATGTCCGCAATTATAACAATGTGAAATCAGGCTATATTTCACAACTATGTTACTGTGTTTTGTTACGTTTACCGTAAGTTAATACAGTATTATAACCAATCTGTAAGACTCAATGGAAGAATATAAGCAAGTAAAACAGATTTACCATCTTTACCTTTCTCACAAGTTGACCATGCTTCTTTTCCACGTCTCCGCTAACTTTAATTTACAACGTATTTCTTCATAAATTCTTACCAATAGAAACTGCGGTCGGATCAAATTTCGGAGGCATTATTTAGTTGTTTAAACTTGCTTCTTTCTTCAATTCTTCGAAGTAAGTGTTGGATGAGCCCGATATTTGGACACTACCAAAAAGTTGCACCACTCAGAAGAATTGAGGTGGCGGAAAAGGAAGTACACATACGGTGCTCACAATGATAACACTACGTGTAAATAATACATATTTTAGGTATGCAGACACCAAATCCTAAAAAAAGTGCCCTGGCTATCACAGACTCAACAGGCATAATTCACGGACCATACACTTGTACACAACGAAACATAATTTAAGATAGGCAATAGACCTATATTTGGCAAAAGCATAACAGGAATTTCATTTTTACAGGAACCGTCTATAGAGTATTCCTAATTTGTAGAAATGGTTTATATTTTCAGGGGACGTAAAACCGGTTCAGGTTACGAGAATTATTGGTACCGAATATCCATAGAGTCATGAATCAAGGGTGGATTGCGAAAAGAAATAGTGCTTTTATGGCGTCACAAGAAAGAACACCACACTTTAGGAATGTGTAATATGAAAATAGACAAAACAGGTCTATATCGGGCGAGAGCATAACAGGAGTTTTTATTTTTAGAAATGGTACAGAGGACGCAAAAACGGTTCAGGTCATGAAAATTATTGGTACCGAATATCCATATAGTTATTCATGAATCAAGGGTTGATTGCGAAAGGAAATGGTGTTTTAAGGTATCACAAGAAAAAGCATCAAACTTTAGGAATGTGTATCAATAGGATCTCTTTACATTTCAAAGAACAAACCTGCATTCACCAGAAAAGTGTTGCGTTTGGCATACATTTAATGACGCGAAAGTTTAAAGACGGTGCAGCGTTATAAGTATGTAATCGTATCGTCAAGGAGTCGACACTTTCTAATCTCGCATGGGTATGGGGTCTAATCGCTTAATTTTTTTCAGTATTCAGTTAAATACTCGTACATACGTTTACCTATGGTTGTGCTTCGCCCGAAGGGCGCTTTGAGCCCTTCGAGCTTTCGCCCATATAAATAGGATCTCTTTACATTTCAAAGTAAAGACCCGCATTCAACGTAAAAGTGTTGCGTTTTTCAAAACAAAAATGGCTGACATTTAATGACGTCACTATTTCTTTTGATATGTTATCGTATCGTCCAGGAGTCGACACTTTTCAATGTTGCATGACAAATCACTTATTTTATTGCTTTCAGTATTCATTTAAATACTCGTACATACGTGGCTTCGCCCGAAGAGCGCTTCGCGCCCTTCGAGCTTTCGCCCGTAATATTGCAGATCTCCATCTTTTATCCAAATCATTTATCTGTCCGAAACAAACGCTGTTCTTTATGGTCTAAGTTATTGATTTTCTAACTTTCCTCCTTTTTTAACATTCTAATATGAAAATAGGCAATAGTGTACATAATGGACCGTTCCAGTTTTCTAGGATAAATTTTAAAGCCTTCCTAAGCCTATTGTTAAGGGATTACTTTCTTTTCATGGCTAGGTCAACTGCTAACAAACAGTATCACAAACTTTTGTGCAAACCAGGTCAATTATCAGACACGTGATGTCCTAATGTGGCCATTGGATAATCCAGCGAACTAATCTAGATATTATTGTATGGTATGGTATATTAGGGTTTTATCGTTGGTACCGGTTTCCCATATGACCAACGCCCCCAGAAGAGTTTTAGGTTTTCGGGAGATAGTGCAAGATACAGAAAGCGTCCCAATTCTAGAGACACCCCTAGTTCTTTATCATGCCAGGTTTTCACCCATACATGGGACCTCGGTTTTTAAGTCTCATCCGAAAGACTGTTAGTAATTTTAGTTGGTCAGCCCTGGGAATCGAACCCACAACCCCGAGATTACAAGTCTCGTGCTCTACCGATTGAACTATCCGGGCTGACAAATATTATTGTAAACACTAGAACCACCCATTATATCGAACGAACGCATAATTAAATAAAACGTAGGTGTATGTGAGATACCTACAGCATTGTGTGCGATATTCTCGTACGAGATACCTTTTTTAGTATCTTTTCTTACTACACAACATGAAACTCCTGTTTATATTCGAAATTGTTACACACATGTTATTACGTGTTTCTTTATCCATTATATTCCTCAGTAACAGAAATAATAATCTACTTTCGTACCGAGATCCTTTTTTCGCGAAAAATAGCTATGTCAGTATGGATTTGATCGATTTATTTTCAGAAATGATTGTCATATACAAGGGTTGTGAGAGTGATTCAGAAGGGATACACGTGTCATAAAATGGATGACCGTAAAATGAATGTTTTAGAATAAAAAAAATCGTTCTGTGCAAGCCTGTGCATACGCAGCGTCGAATACCCACGTTCCCCTTTTTACACTATGCTCCATCGGGAGTGGTTATGGGATATTTAACGGGGGTTCCAAATATGGCAGACAAGGACTTATAAATTTATAGACTGTTTCAAACAACAAAATGTAGATATTAATGTAAATACACCTATATTTACCAAATGCAAGTCAAATTAGTCAAAATGTTTTCGCGGGTACCGGTGCATATCTCGATCAGTGCTCAGCATGTTACATTTCGAGTACCGGTGCATATCTCGAATAGTGCTCAGCATGTTACATTGCGGGTACCGGTGCATATCTCGATCAGTGCTCAGCATGTTACATTGCGGGTACCGGTGCATATCTCGATCAGTGCTCGGCATGTTACATTTCGGGTACCGGTGCATATATCGAATAGTGCTCAGCATGTTACATTGCGGGTACCGGTGCATATCTCGATCAGTGCTCAGCATGTTACATTTCGGGTACCGGTGCATATCTCGAATAGTGCTCAGCATGTTACATTGCGGGTACCGGTTCATATCTCGATCAGTGCTCAGCATGTTACATTGCGGGTACCGGTGCATATCTCGATCAGTGCTCAGCATGTTACATTTCGGGTACCGGTGCATATCTCGAATAGTGCTCAGCATGTTACATTGCGGGTACCGGTTCATATCTCGATCAGTGCTCAGCATGTTACATTGCGGGTACCGGTGCATATCTCGATCAGTGCTCAGCATGTTACATTGCGGGTACCGGTGCATATCTCGATCAGTGCTCAGCATGTCATATTTTTATATATCATACACCCATAAATTCGTCTTCTGTCTGCATCCCTTCGTAAGCTTTCCCGAAGTTACTGTCCCGAAATTAACCGGAACTGCTCGGCAATTTCCGAGCGATACGAAATATTTGTACTCATTGAAAACAATTCGCAAACAGACCGTTTTATCTTTAAAGGAAATTTATAAAAAATAAAATGCTTAACTATTGTGCATTGCGAATCCGTTTGTACACGTACAAACTTATTTGTGTGACCTGAGATTTGATTTCAAAGATGATCCTCCCCAGTAAAATATAGCGTGTTTTATATATAAGTACAGGTGTACTTACAAAATCACTCGAACAGAAAAATAAAATCATTAACATATTTTTAAAGTCAAGATATTTAACTTTTCAAAACCGTTTGCACAGCGAATGTATGTTTTATAATGTTTTCATAGTTTACAGAAACGGTGAAAATCTCCTTCTGTGTTCTATATGAATGTTTAGCCGTGACTGCGCTGCGGCTGCCGTTTGGCGGGTACCTGTACCTCGACCAGTGCTAAGCATGTCACATTGTTTAAGTATTTGCAAATGTATTGTTTTATGTTTTTGAGACAGAAAGGTGGCGTTTTCAAGATCACTAGCTTTGACCATTATTCCTTATTACAGAGAGACACAGCATTATACTAAACAGTTTTCTTACAACTGTGTATGGTGGCGTATTTCTGCAGTGACCGGGAAAGGATTTTTTTCTATGTGACAAATGTCACGAATGTGTGAAAAGTTATGTGACATTTGAAATTTTTATGTGACTTTTAAGAAAATGTATGTGACACTTAAGAGTAAGACAATTTACAAGCCACATATTAATAAATGTGCAAGACACTTGGTTTAGAATTATCAGTATGGCCCTGGCTGTACGAAAGTGAGGGTGCATTGTCTTCTTCCAAGTTAATGGCCACCTTCAACTGGTTGACGATTTATTGCCAGGGTGCGCAAGAAGAGGAAAAATAGAAATAAAATTGAGAATTATTTAACAGTGAAGGATAAAAACAAGAGGAAGTTAGATAAAGTGTTTGGAACTGTTGAGCTCTGAAAGAGTCGACTGACCCAGCTGACATGATATCTGCAGGCAGCTTATTCCAATCTCTAATGGTGCAAGGGAAGAGGGATTGCTGTCGGTATTGGGTTCTGCAGAATGGATTGTAGAACTTCCTAGAAGAATTTTATTCCGTTTTCATTGTCTGAATTTAAGATGTTCTGCAATGTTATTGTTATGTAAAACATGTGTGACCACTTTGCACCCAGATATAAAAGCATTGTGCTTTCCAGAGTCTATAAACGTTTTACAGAACAAGGCACCCACACTTTTGTACTGCCAGGGCCATATTTTAAACCCACTGTCATGCTCCTTACAGCTTGTAAATTGGTTTCCTCTTAGTTTCCCTCTTAGTCTTAGCTGGGTTTGTAAGTGGAGGAAGATTGGGGCAATTGCATTCACCTCGCTGGTATTTTCCAGCTGAGCTTCGTTACACTCGTTTTGTCTACAGATATGTTAATTGAGGCTTGCAGCGTTTTGTGTTATACCCAGATCGTTGGTTTCAACGTCTTTTATGACAGATTTAGCGAAATTTGGCCAGCAATAGGGGCTAGTTTCCGTGTCGGAAACATTTTCTCGATAAAACGCTTTATTTCGTGACAGAAGCGCTTAATTGACACCGATCATATAAACGCTTGTATTTTTGGCAAAGTATACAGTAAAGCGCCTGATCGATACACGTTTCGTACTCAAAATATTTCGATTTTTTTTGTATGCGACACAGGGCGCATTTGATGGATTTTTTATGTGACATTTTTGCATTTTATGCGCAAATGGCGCATGGCGCGTGGGTTTCCCAGTCACTGTTTCTGTCGTAATTCATATTATCCCGAACACTCTATCTATAAGTAAGATACATACCTTAACACGATGAGTTTTAATTCACGAACGTTAGCTTATTATCAACTGTGTGACAAAATAAAACCCAGTTCTTCCTGGTTTATCCTTTTTGAAAAAGGTTACGTGAAACGTTCATGTATCCATGCTTTGTTTCCATTGTGTAAATGATGTTATGGGGAAAACCTGCTATTGTCCTCTTCCTTTTTTGCGATTGGAGTAAACTTAACTAAATGTAAGCTGATCATGAATCATACAACTTACATGTATGTACACTGTTGAATCGAAAAATAAGTTATCTTTCACCATTTATAGTCATATCAAGAGTATTCGAGATAACATTTAGAACAAATAAAATGTATCATTGTCAGATTCAAACGGTTATTGAATGTAGTGTTATGTTTTAAATATAATTTATTTAAAAGATGGAACATGTGACCGACCTGAATGACAATACTGTAGAAAGCGTTTCTTACTAGGAGCACGCCAAGCTATTCTTAAATTATGGGTATGTAGTCATATAAGCATTATCAATACAATTTTATAGAAACGATTCAAATCGCTCAGCATTTTCGAGGTTTGCAGCGGGCATAGTCAACAGTTACATTTAGTATACAGTAATCACTTTTAGTATACAGCAATAACTTCAAATATTGCACTATCTTTCGGTGGTATTGAATAATCCAGTAATATAATATTAGTTGTATAAACCAGGTGATATTATGTGTAACCGAAACTTACGTAGTTTTGTAAGGCATACCTTTAAGCTCCAACAGTCAGCCTCATATACATTGAGCAACGAAAGCAATTGCTTAAGGGAATGTCTATGTCTATGTCTATGTAACACAATACACAGTGTACGAACTCAGACTGTATCCAACCGGAAGTCGCCACCGAATAGGCATACAGTAACTGTTTTCAAGTTTTACCGTGTAATTGTATTTCAAGTTTTCAAGTAGGAATAGAAAGAGTACAGTAAGTATTCCAATTTTATTTGATACAGAGATAATACCCTGTATCAGGTAATATCGAAGTTTATGTTTTATAAATATCGCACGATAATGTAACTGTTGTCGGAAAATTCTATAATGTAATATCAGGTAAAACAGGTATGTATATCAGTATTTACTATTATTTAATGTTAATAAGAGCTAAATGTATCTGCATCAGTAGTAAAAGAGCAATAGCTCAGTGGTTACGGGCTTGGCATTGGAAGATTTGCATTTTATAGTCACCAAAGGGGGTATGAGTTCGAGTCTTTCATTCGAGTCAATATTGTTTTCTTTTTAAACTAAGTAGATCTAATAGATCTAGATTTATCATACCATACCATCATTGATTTGTACGGTAATAAATCAAAGGCAAACTAGCAATTCCACAAACCTTCAATACCATGAATACATTTTAACGCTTTTGTGATCAACGTCAGTAAGCTGTTCTACCATAACTTTAAATATACGTATTGCATATGTTCATGACCTAAGGGAAATGTGTAAAGGCTTTTTAATAATAAATTCAATTCTCTTAAAATCATGTAAAAATTGTGAAAAGTTTTTACGATTTATTTTCATAAATTAGACTCAGATTCGAACTCGAAACCCACCGATCTTGACTTCACCTTTCATACCACTACGCCAGTAATCATTTTTGCTGGTTTCGTTAAAACTTTGATTATAAAGATCACCGTGTGGCTTATATCAACATACCGAAGGTTATTATTGTCACGGTGTATGGTTTTATATCGATTCCCCCATATTCAATAATGTTATGGTCACGAAAAGGTCCAAAATAGCCCCGGGTATTCGACTACTTCGAACGCAGATGGGCACTACTGACGACAGTTGTATATACATGACCGTCATGACAGGCACGCTGGAATAACCCCGATATTTTTATTATTTCTCTTTATCCGATCTTTTGCTTGATATAGGTAGTTATATGTTTAAACTAAGCATGTGTGAAGTTTTATGATAAACTGACGCCTTTTGATTAAAGAATTTTCCTAAAATGTTGAAAAAACTACAGTAATGTTGCCAAATATGACATTTAATTGCTTATAATAACAATATATATAAATGACCTTAGACACGTATACAGACAAATGTATAAGGTATCAATACAAACAGCCCTAGACTTTGGAATTAGTGGTATCGTTTTGATATAAGCAAATTTATAGAGGTCGGTGAAGTTAAACGGATACGTCTGACGACCGAAGGAGATACGTACGAACGCAGATTAATAGACTGAAACACACAAACACACTGAATTTAAGTATTAATGGCATACTTTTAGAGAATGCAACAGTCCAAAAAGTACTAGGTGTGTATATTGACAATACCCTAAACTGGCATGCTCATATAGATTATGTATTATGCATATTGGACACTGGTCAATTGCATTTGATAATTACACAACAAAATGCAGAGTGCCCAATTTAAATTATGCAACATTTTTGGATGTGCACGATCGAGGTAATTTACATATGAATTTATCACTGTGATTAAAACTAACCATATATTTAATGAATGATAGGCCGATATAAAGTTTATACATATACATTATTTGTCACTAACCTTCGAGTAACATTTATAATGTATGATCAAGTTTGCATAAAAATATTATTTAGTCATCTAACATAAATATGCCTTAGTAAAAAAAAACATTTCAGCAAATGAAAGTTTCCAGCATCCCTACAAATGGTCAGAAAATATACCATTTTTGCTGTTGATGACAAAAATTCTGTACTCTGATGAAACGTTTTTCTATGAAATGGCATACCCGGATAAAAATGAAGTATACGCACAGTTGTGCTAGGGGGTTCCCCGGAAAAAATGAAATCTAACATTGCATCTGGTGCATTCTAGGGGCACTTTTAGCACGTGCAGAAAACACAAACAAGATATAACCACATGTAAATTTATTGCATCACATGTATCAAAATTGACTCGGTACAACTTGAAAAAAAAGAGAACAATCAGTATCAATATGAAGCGATAATAGATCTATATAAATGATTTTAACACGATCATCTATATTTTGTCCCCATGTAACAAAGAGGGATCTGGTGTGTATTTAGATTGCATAAATTCCTCTACAGAGTGCAGTTCTTACTCCATGTACTCGGGTTCAAAATTATACGGTACAAGTCCGTGATCATCAATTATAAAATATGTGTTTTACTTGCAAATGCTGCACAAATACTTTTGACGTAAATTGAAATTAATCTTCGCATTTTGTCTCATTTGTTTATAAGTAACGGGTGAAAATTGCGCTGCAATTATCGGTCCTTAAAAAATCTAATTATGTAGGATCGAAAGGAATTTGTCGTGAAAACTGTGAAAGGCCATCAATGGTAAAGAAGCTCGTAATAGATAATAAAAGTTTTTTTTGTTAATTTCAATTATATACTATCAGCAATCAAAAGAAAAAGGTAGCGGTCGCTGGTCTCCGAAACTGATCAGCGCAGTGTGACGTCACACATAGTGGGTCACGTGACTCTATAAAGCAAATATGGCGGATTACATTGAGCGATCGACCGGCTAAAAATTGACGTTTTAAATCAAGTATATCAAAATTAATATCGCATTAATTTTGATTGCAAATAAGCGATTCTGTATTAAATTGTACGGACTACAACATGGGAATAAATTTTTTTTTGACTTTCGGTTCCCTTTAATACCAAAATAGCATTATTAAAACGCATTTTATTCCTTCTCACAGATGAGACGAAAATTATGTTTTATAACGCGTACATTTTGCCAATATTCGATTACTGTTGTACAATCTGGGGAAAAGATAACAAAAACTATATCAACAAAATAAGCATGCTAGAAAAACGAGTTGCAAAAATTATCTTAAATAAGCCCATGAAAACGCCAACATTAGGGCTATATAAACATTAGGGCTTTCTTTTACCGATAGGTGTAAGTACCACACTGCTGTTCTTGTGTATAAAGTTATGAATCATATGTCGCCATCATATATGTCAGAGATTTTGATATTTTCCAAAAATGAAAAACATAATCTGCGATCTTCTGTGCACAACGATCTTGTTTTACAAAGAATACCACGAACCAATCATTATAAAGATTCATTCTCGTATTTTAGTATGAAAGTTTGGAATGGTATTCCGTATGATATTAGAGGAATTCCTACACTCAAAACATTTAAATACAAATACAAGAACTATCTATTAAGTAGCACTTAACAACTGCAGGCTGAGTATGTTTGTTTTTGTTTTCTATACTAAATTTACTTCTACAAATATATTTCCGCACTAACTTTTGGACTAAATTTTTGAGTGTCTGTCGTATCAAAAGAAAGTTTCAACAATTTAAACAATTTTTGTCTAACTTTTGTCATATCTAACTTTGCCAAACAAATATACTATTTGAAAAATATGATTGTTCAATTGAAATGTATAACTAGCAAATCATATTTTGTTTCATAATTCTTTATCGACGGTATGTTGTTATTGTTGCATTTTAATTCTTCTTTTACACTGTTGAAGGCCATATGAAAATAAGATTTGTTCAAAATTATAAATTTACTTCTACAAATATATTTCCGCACTATTTTTTGGAAAAAAAATTTGAGTGTCTGTCGTATCAAAAGAAAGTTTCAACAATTTAAACAAGTTTTGTCTTACTTTTGTCATATCTAGCTTTGCTAAAAAATAGAGTTTTAAAACATATGATTGTTCAATTGAAATGTATAACTAGTAAATCATATTTGTTTGATATTTCTCTATCAACGGTATGTTATTGTTGTTGCATTTTAATTCTTCTTTTACATTCAATTTGTTGAAGGCCATATGAAATAAGATGTATTTTGATTTACATGTAAATCCTTGTATGTCTGATATGTAACCTTCATGAAATAAAGATTTTATTATTATTATTATATTATTATTATTATTATATTATAATATGAAATGAGGATACGTATAACGGCAGATGTGTAACAATTGTAAATAGGTGTTTTCCAATCAGGATAAATATTGGTTTTAAACTAATTACATTCAGTATGGCAGATGTTTAGTCTGTGCAGAAGGATGTAGCATGTATGTACTGATAATAATTATGTATTCAACCTCCGTGAGAGACATAATTATTTATTAGTGATACATGTCTGTCACTGTTTTTGTCATTAAGAATGTCCACGCAGCTCCTCTGATACCACGTGGTGGATTTACAAGCGTAGTTGTGCATATTATCGGCATGTTCCGGTTCAATGATTTTCAGTGGAATAACCGCCCTTGATACATATAATTTTATGATGTTATGGCTAATTCTCCTATAACATCCGACAGATTTCCACTCAACCTAAGATAATTGAGCAGTGCCAAGCTTAGTTATGCATATCGCCGTCACATGATCCGGTTCAGTGATTTTCAGCGGATTTACATTGTATGCCATTGATTCTTCAAATTTAATGATATTTTTGCTACTTCTCCTCTACCATTGGCCAGATTTCCACTAAACCTAATAGAACACAAGTTGTCGTCGGCATGTACCGTTTCATTGATTTCAAGGGAAGTTGTAACCCTGATGTGTCATATTTCATAATGTCTAAAGTTACTAATTCTCCTAAACGTTGGAGTTGAATTTTACCAAAAGTCACTTGAGTGGTCATTGTCAAGCGTAGTAGCATGTTACGGTTCAATAAATTTTGCGGAACTATGTCTTTTGATGTCTCATATTCTAATATGCTTGTGCGACTAATCCTATATCGCTGGTCAGAAAACTACAAAACTACACTGAAGTGATTGGTGCGAAGCCTGAACTTGTGTATATCATCAGATTGTTACAGTTTAGTGGTATGCATTTTCAATTCTACTGAATAATGCTGAATAACAGGAGACATGTGTGAGTGTGTGGGGGGTGGGGGGGGGGGGGGGGGGTTGTTAAAGGTAATCTCTAGGTTAGAGAATGAATAGATAGTGGGGTATCTAAGTCTCCTGCAACGAAGTCTTTAAATCATCGATGTCAAGTTTCCCATACACTAGTAACTAGTCAATGACCAATTTCATTACTAACTATCGTATACGTATTCGAGTATTTACATCTCATATGAAAGTTGTAGAAACATGTTAGAGACTTACTACAAATAATCCACAGGTACAGACATGTTCATTTAACGCTCATGTAAAATGTTATATACATTTGTAATTACATTTTTTAAGAATAAGGAGGGTTGTCGTACTCCCCCCAGCTTTTGCGTTGATCAAAGACGTGTTATTAGTATTATTAACTTCAAAACCGACAAACGTATCGACTTTTAAAAACTCCTGCTATACTTGTTTCTCATGGTAATACAAATGTACATACAAATGCAGCAAGTCACATATATTTTTGCGGAGTAATGCCTCTATTTGTATTATGATTTTGTAACAAAAAGTTAAAAGTCCGGTACCTCATTAATAAAAGATAATTTTACAAAATCATAATGATACTGAAGTTTTTTCTATTTAGCCTTGACTCTTATTACATAGTTTTTCAGTTTAAGATAAAAACTAAAGTTATCAACAGTGTTCCCATCATAAGACTTATGTATCTGCAGTTTGTATGGCGTTTTACGTATCCACCGTCTGCGTTCATACGTACCCTATAATATTTTCATCTGTCGTCATAAGTACCCTTAAATAGAACATCATGCTTGTTTAAGTGTCAACTGCAGCTGCTAGAGAAAATGTGTAGTTTTACGATTTATGCAGTTTTGGACTCTTTCGATTATTAGATTTCTTAAAATTCTGTTAAAAATCCGAAAAATTGCAATTTCTGGTCTGATTTCCGTAATCGTAACAACACGTCGGTCATTTTTCAGCAAAACAATTGAGCATTGCCTAGTACAAACATATTGCACCTCATATTGAACGAAAGCATTGTGAAAATGAATAAAAAAAGAGAAGATATTAGGTATTTTTCCAGCTTACATGTCAGGACGTTTATGATAGATATGTTTATTTCGTTCCATTTAGGCTAACAAGCCCATGTGGTCATACAACATAGCACAAACAACGAACAGTGTGAACATAACAATATACATGCATTATATAAACGTACATATGTATATATTATAAGCATTAACGATTTTATTATCCCATACGGAGAAGGTCAGAGCCAAAGTATAAGTCTTGGCCTGATCTGTGTTAAATCAACATAACCCCCCCTCCATCAATGCTTGTAATATTTGCAAAAAACATTCTTCTAACATTTGTGGACTCATGCCTGAATAAGGTCCTTGTGAACCTGGAGTTATTTAAAACACCACTACATGTTGAAAAGAAAATAAATACACTGAATATCAGTATTACAAATTTTCTATGTATCTTTGATATATAGCATACATACTTATACGTTGCAAATACATTTTACATAAACAGTTTATTGCCTATACATGTTTGAATTCCTAACTGTAAATGCATTATATACAAACATACCAAGGTGCCTTAACAGTAATTTATTTTCGGAAGTTACAAGTTCAATAAATTTAAACATATTAGGCCTTGTCCAGTACTTTTTTGGTATATGCATTTTTCTAATGTCTTTGTACAGTACACATTCAACAATAAAATGGTATTCATCTTCTAATTTGTCGCATATTATACATTTTCTGTCATTTAATGGTGTACTTTGCGGTCGGGTCCATCTACCAGCTTCAATTTGTAATTTATGGGAGGAAACTCTCAATCTAGCCAAAGCTTGGCAGAATTTACTGATATTGCAACAGTCGAGATATGGTTGGAATTTAAATGAGGATATAGATCTATAAAATAATGCTCTGCTGGAATTATTCAATCTTCCATTCCAGTTTTGTATGAATTGGTCATTTAACCTTTGTTTAACTAATGATAGAAATATTTTATCATTTCCTACTCCTTGGTATATCCATGCATCTAAAAGTCCCAGAGAGCAAAGTAAATTTTTCAGCGATGTACACCAGTTAACTTTATTCGGATATAATTCAATATCCTTTCTCAATAATTGATAGACAAGATATACGTATTTATCTTGTCTTAATTGTAAAATTCTCAACCAATATTTTATAACTTTGAACATTTGAGTAGTTTTGTATGAAGTACGTCCTAGTTCACCGTAAATAAAATCATTTTGGGTAGTCTTCTTTACTCCAAGTAACTTTTTACAGAACTGCATATGGACTTTTTCAACTGACATGCTATTTGCGAAACAAGTAACCTCACAACAGTAGTTTAGGATAGGTGATACAAGTTTGTCAAAAAGATCAAGCTTATACCTTGGTGGTATATAGGTAAATTTATATAAATACTTGTTTAGTTTATACATAGCTTTTAAAGCTTGACCTGATAGTGTATCCTGTGCTTTGCTTAGCGATCCACCAGTGGTAAATACAATACCTAAATAACAAAATTTATTCACTATTTCAACAATTTGGCCATCATAATAAAACGCCATGTTTCGCGGAATAGAACCACCTTTCTTAAATACCATTACCTTTGTTTTTGTCACATTTACTTTCAATTTCCAAGTGCAACAATAATCGTGTAATAATTCAATACTATGTTGTAATTCTTCAGCAGTATTAGCAAAAATGATTATGTCGTCTGCATAAAGCATCATGAAAACCTTAAACATGTCAACATCTATGCCTTCCATATTACTATTAATAAATACATCTTTTAAATCGTTTAGGAACATTGAAAATAGAAACGGAGATAAACACTCTCCCTGACGAACTCCAAGTATACATGTGTATTCATCACTTAATTGATTGCAATATTTTACTCTAGATTTTACAGATTCATACATAGACTTGATAATGTCTAGAATGTTACCTCTAAGGCCTAACTTAATTAACTTGTACCAAAGGTTCTCCCGTACCACATAATCAAACGCCTTAGTATAATCCACAAACAGTGTAAATAGCATTTTACCTTGATTTAAAACATGTGTTATCAAACCATTTAGTACAAAAACATTGTCAGATGTGCTCATATTTGCTCTAAACCCTGCCTGAGCCTCTATATAAACATTATAATTTTCGGCCCAATATTTCAATCTATTATTGATAACACGTGTAAAAAGCTTACCTAAACTACTTAATAGGGTAATACCGCGATAGTTTTCCACATTGTTAATATTCCCCTTTTTGTGTAATGGTATCACATAGCCTTCGGACCATCTGGCAGGAAAATAACCAAGTTCATATATTTTATTAAACAATTTATATAATACTGGTAATAACGTATCTTTTCCGGACACAAAAAATTCATTTATCATAAGATCTGGACCGCCAGACCTATTGTTTTTCAGCTGACTAAAAGCTTTATTAATTTCATCCAAAGTTAAATGCGAGTTTAATTCATTAAACATAACCTTAAACTCATTACTCTCGTACCTGTCTACAAAATCTAATACATCGTCATCTGGTACAAAGTATCTGTCATCTGGACTATTTACTGCTTTGAAATAATTTTCGAATGTAGTCATCGAAATATTGGACTGCTTAATACCCGCAGTTTCTTTCAACATTTTCCAGTACAAACGTGCATTTTTATGTCTTGCATTAAGTAGTTTCTTTGTTGCCCCATTATCGTAATCAAATTTACATTTTCTAATTAATGACTTATATTGTGACCTTGCAGTTACCATATTTAGTCTATTTACGTCATTCTTGCAGTTTCTATATTTATCAAGGCATTTGTAAAAAATAGATTTCTTTTCAAAACATTCTTCATTAAACCAAGGTTGACTTTCTGACTTACTATTGCTATCTATATTATGTGTATTTACATTTTTCACAAATGGGGAAGCTGCGTTGCATATTATATCTTCAAACGTTTGAATACAAGCGTCAATACCATTTTTAGAGGTACATATATTAATTTCATCTAACAAGTTACCAAATGCATTCAAACATTCTTCACTGCTAATGTTATTTGTATATTCCTCTTTAAGTTCAGGTTTCCATGTATATTTCTGTTTAATGCTAGTAGCTTCGTCTTGTACTGTCTCATCACATATTGTATTAGAAACCTTTACAAAAGCACTGTCAAATACAAACGAGGTTGTCATCAAACAGTGATCAGAAACAATATTGGGATCCCATATATCAAAAGAGGCAATATTTTGAAGCATATCATTTTTACATAATAAATAATCTACGACACTACTACCCCTACTGGTCACACAAGTATATTTTCCAACACTATTATCATTCCCTGTTCTTCCATTTACTATTCTAAAACCAGTTTGTTTGCAAAAATCCAACAATAATCTACCGTTACTATTTACACGGCCTTGATCTTGTGACGTTCTTTTAATCTCAATATCTGTTTCATAGCCGTCGGGAAATATATCTGTATTACATGTATTAAATAAATCATGCTCAACAAAATCTGGCAGAGTAGATGTGCGAGAGTTAAAATCGCCAAAAATCGAATAATAACAATCTGTTTCAGTCAAATTTTCAACATAAACCACTGAATCAATTAACCTATCGAATACATTGCTATCAACCACTGAATTTCTACTACTATCATCCGGAATGACATAGCACAGCCCAATATAGAAATCTTTTTTAAGTAAAAGTTTGTTTGCAGAAAGCTTTAACCAAATAATATCATCATCTGAAGTAAAAACTTGACAGTCATCACTAACATACTGATTTCGAACATATATTATAATGCCACCTGAATTTCGTTTAGACGTGTATTTTATATTTTTTCTATTCAAAACGAAGTGTTCAAAACCATTAATTTGCAAATCTTAAAAAGAATCAGTCCATGTTTCAGTAAATAAAACGATATCATTTTTATTAAACAGATCTTTTACAAAACCGGAATTTAGTTTATTTGTTCGTTTGCTACACAGTCCATTTATATTCATGTACGCATACCGAAGTGTGACCTTCTCCTGTACGTCCTAGCTTTTGACCTCACTCCCCCGCTCATGAGTATTCTGTGCGGAGTTGTCATTTGTCACCTGCGATCTATTATTAGATGCAGGGGAAAACCTGTTTCTGTTACGTGTATACGGGCTAGCAGAATGAGTACGGCGCTGACTGCGATCTCTAGTACGAGAAACATGTGATGTAGGATGTATATTAGTGTTTTCATGTACAATCTTCCGAAACGTTTGATCATCAGAAACACTTTGCGTGTTATTATGTGTAAGAATGGATTCACTATTCACTGATTTGCCTTGCGGAATAACCGTTTCCGGATAGGAGCCTTGATTCTGTGGTGTTTTATTCACAACCATGTGTACTTCTGAAGACATTAATTCAGACTGACCATCTAGGATATGAGAAGAATCCCGAATCAAGGTAGACGTTTCTTCTAGAGTAGTATTGTTCAAAGTACACTGATTTTCTTGATAGTTAGAATGTGAAGGTGCACAATTTTGTATTACATTCTGCATATAATTCTGTGGGATGTTGATACCGTTTGGGTTAACTGGTGCTTCACCTGTACGTAATTGTTGAGGCGCTGTGAATGCTTCAATTTGTTGCACAAACGGTTGGGGTACAGGCGTGTAACCAGGTGGAAATCCTGGTGGAGGGCTGATAAGCCTCGAGTTCATTACCGTAGGTAAATTATTTTGATTTTGGCCACTGTCTGTGATACCCACTACACAATTCTGGTTATTATAATGGGGGCGGGACAATGGAATGTTACAATCTCTCCCTGCATTCACTTGGTCAGGTAAACCTTGATTATTCAATGTACCGATGTTGACCAGTCTGTCACAGTTCACATAATGCTGCCACAAAGGGAACTCGTCACGTATCACTCGACCATCAGCAACAATCTTTGCGGGATAAACTAAGGCTACTTTAGCCCCACGGTGATTTTCTCTGTATTCCTTGAAGAAGGGCCACAAACGTGCACGTGCTGCTTGTATTTCTTTCGGATAATCAGTATCAATTGAAAAGCCGGGATAGTCTTTCAGCATACTGGCTCTGTTAATGATATACTGAACATCACCATAGTCTCTGAAGTTTGCAATTATAGGCCTTTTATGAAAATTCCTACCTGGAACTTTGGCTCCCAATCTATGCGCGCGTGCTATATAAATATCCCTTGGGTCGATTTCTAATTTGTTTTGTAAAAAGTCACAAACTAAATCATAACAGTTTTCATTTCTTGTCTCCACAACACCCCTGAAAATCAAGTTATTTCTTCTCGATCTAGCTTCCAAGTCGATCGTTTTGTAAGCTATTCCTCTCAGTAGTTCTGTTTGGGATTCTGTCACTTTGGCTACCTGCTGAACTTTATAGTCTACTTGCACTAAATGATTTTGGAAGTTCATCAAACCCCGGTTACAGTTTACCTGCTCACTTCTGATAAATTGTAATTCGTCGTACATTTGTAACAGTTTATCCTCCATTGTACCAGAGATAAAGTTTTGCCTTGGGCTCAAAGTTCTTTGTTCACTTTGCTGACCATCCATTTCTCGCGCCATGAAAATTTCAAAACGATTTTCAGTTGGTACAGAAAAACTTGAACTAAACTCCATTTAGCGTTTTCAAAATGCAATAATATATTCCAGTGTAGCAAGAGCAATAGCTGTTCGTTAGTTCTGTATAAAAGTTCAATCAATTTTCAAAGTTTAAACGATAAAAATCCTTATATATTACTCCATGCTAAAATTCGTGTTCACACTGTCCGCCATATTTAATAATCGTATATATACATCTGTCGTCAGTAGTACCCATCTGCGTTCGAAGTAGTCGAATACCCGTGGTGTTTATACATTGTTTATTTGTTTGAAAACATAGCAAAGAATTGTTGAAAATAGTTCAGTTGTTCTAAAATTGCGATATTTTGTCAATTTATCTCTTCCCAACATTGTTAAGCGAACTTTAGTAGCCACCGTCCGCTACAAGGATGTGTTATTCATAGATAAGTTCCAAAATTTGCCGTCCATTTATTGCAGTTCTTATGAAGAAAATACATTTTTTGCGGTACATGTATCGATTTGAGTCTATGCCTATTCGCAAAGACACTGTATGCAAATCGCAAACCATTATAAAATGACTGTATTCCTATTTGCAAATATGTCGATTTCCAGTTATTTCAGATAGCTATGGTTGACTGGCAGTGCTATTATTGAAATTTGACCTCAACATCATTTAGTGATATCATCAACCACTCCATTACATTTTCCGCTAACAGCATTCTAAAAATCAAAGTATAATAAACATGCGACTGTGTCTATTCTGTCACAAATGATCTTTACATGGGTTGCAAAATATTGAAGACTACATTTATGCTAAATTTGTGAAACTTCTTCTTGGGACATGAGTATGAGTCCTTGCACGGTCAAATCTTTTCTCGCTTGGAACAAGGTTATTTTTGCTTTAAATATCTTATAATCGAATTTAAGGACATGTTCCGACGACAGAAGATGATAAGATATGACTCAATCATATGCATTTCATTTACTAAAGAATGTCCCCAATTCACACAACAACATAGAAATGTAATAAATGTACATGTATATACATGTAATTACAATAACTCTAGCAGTACAGTTCCTTTCGAATACAGCTGACAGCTCCCCGGGGAGCTGTATTCGGTGCACATTAACGAATACAGCTTCCTTGGTATAGCGGAGCTGTATTCGAAGAAAAGCATATGCAAATTCGAATGAAGCTCCCTATCTTTGCTTTATTCGAATATATTAAGAACCATGATCCCTATGTTAAAATGTCCACAGATAGAAATCAGGAACATTAATTGCCTAAAGCATCTAACACATGTTCAATATGCTGCATGTTACATCCATCTGTCTGTTGTCCTACCCTGCATGTTGTCTTATCTGTCAGTCTGTCAGGCCGTTCACCATGATGTGTATGAGCTTCATTCCGTCAACATTTTTTATTGGCATTATGTGTTATCGTCATATGAAAATAATGATGGTTTATTGAAAGAAAATAATTCTTCAATATCAGCAAAAAAGTAATTAAACTTCAAATTTTCATTCAATTGTCCGACCAACAAGTGCGGACAAAAAGACAGACATCACAGGACTAAGTACTGCATCCTGAATAGCGGTATAAATCCTTGTTATTCTATAATAAATTCTTTACCGCGTATTTGTATAAACGAATGATACGTCTTTGTTGCATAGGGTCACTGGGGCGCTCTCTACGCAAAAAGGTACACGCACCCCGGTTACAGCTCCCATTTGATTAGGTGAACTGCATTCGTTGAAGCGCACCGAATACAGCTCGTTAGTTCGTTAATGTGTACCGAAAACAGCTCACGGGGGAGCTGTATTCGAAAGGAGCTGTATCACAGTACACTTTAAACTGCATTTTTAAATTCATAACATGTTGGGAAGAAGGGACGAGATAAAATTCATTTAAAGAAAGGTTATCATGTTAAAAGTAAAATGCAGAGATTTTCGACCTTTAGATTAAAGAAAATAAATCATCTGCAATGTATTTGATGATTGGTAATACTCGCTACCAACAGAGCCATTCCATAATGAAACGCACGACAAGTCAATTATGTTTCATGACAATCCTGTACACGCTGATACTTGTAAACTGTCGAACAGGCTTTATTCATAAACGGTTACCGTTTATTCCGGTACTCTTCAATCTATTGCGTATTTTACTCCCTCCAAATAAATAGGAAGAGTCGTAGGTAAGCTAATATATACACAGGTCCATGCTTGAAACAATTGGATAACTTTGAAACCAAAATTAGTAGCGGAAGCAAGACTTGCGCTTTTAAATCAATGTTACATTTATTGCGTTCTGTGCAATTATTGTACAGTGGTTTTACGATTGTCATACAGTAAACAATTTTGTGTTTGCGAATAGGCGTACAGTGCATATCTTTAATGCACGTACATACCGACAGAATTTTGACACATTCCTTACGTTTTAACCAGTAAGTAAGACTGTTCCCATTACATGAATGAATGATCGAACTGTAAACAACACTTCTGAGGCAAAGAACTCTCCATATCTTTCAATATTAAACCATTTTCATGGCGAATGCTCTATGTTGCCACAATGTATTGATTTCTTTTTCCAAATACATATAGATATATTGAATATAACCACGTCGGACAATACCCACATAAAATATAACTATTCTACGATACAAAAAGTTAAATCACACTTACTATGCTGTCCCAATTCCTACTTAAAACTTGAAATAAAATTACACTGTAAACTTGAAAACAGTTACTGTATGCCTATTAGGTGTCGACTTCCGGTTGGATGCAGTCTGAGTTCGTACACTGTGTAATATGTAAATGCCAGGTGATGTGGGCTATAATTGTATAAACAATTTCAATTTCAATTTCAAATTTATTGGCATTATCAACAAACAACATTCATTCCACATGTCTCTCTTCTAGTTTTAGTTCTTTCTCACGAATAGTCTCTACAATCTTTGTGTTATGTGTGACCTATTTTTTAAGTTTATTTGAAAATGATATTTTCCCATTTTCAGAGTATGAAGAACATCAAAGCATATTAATGGTAAGCTGCGTCAAACATAATTAATGTTCTTATAATACCATGGTTTGGCAAAGGGGTACGTTTAACGTAATGAAATTAATTAGATGTAAAAGATTAATTGTTCAGTTTAAAGGGGCACTCCCTACATCTACCAGATTATATTCTTGAGATTATGTGTTCAATTAACGTAAAATAATAAATAGATACAATTTCAAAGAAGAACCTATGGCGAAAAATGCCTCATTTTACCACAATTAATCAATATAGAGGCTTCTGTAATAAATCGCATCCACCCATAAATTGTACAACAACAACTCTACATAGATTACTGAATGGTTTACGGTACTGCAGTATATTCTAAACCGCTGATTTTATCGATAATGACTGGGAATGCATAGCTGAATTTTTTAGGTTAAGTTATAATACTTCCAAAGATTATATTATTCATGATTATTTATGTTTTGGAAGTTATTTAGCTTGACATCAGTTATAGGGTATGTCCCTTTAATAGTACTTTAAAGCAATGGCATGGCAAACCGTATAACACACGGATCCGCCATCTTTCATTTTTCTAGAATGTGACAGAAACGGTTCAGACTGACCACAAGGAGAAATATGGGACACTTAACATCCCGACGACATGTGTTTTCATCGTCGGAATTATGGCGGGTTCTGGATTTCTTGCACTCCCAAAATCTGTAGATAACACAGGTTTGTTTTTAGGTTATCTTAAATAAATATATAAACTATATTCTGTTAAGTGAAAAGTGATTTATTTGTTATGTTACGTCCCATTGGCGCTTTGGATTACTTGAAGCTCTTATATTACCAAGAAAGTATCTTACTGGCAATGCTACTTGTACAAAAAATATTCATTACATTGGTTTTTTAATCGAAAGTACGTGCTATAAATATAGTGTAGTACTTCTTCAATAATTTGTATTGCGAAAATGAAAAAGAAAAAGAAACACACTCTGACAACGCTAGAAGAAGCGGCATAAAATATTAAAGAAAATGATACGTCTATATTGTTTTAGGCTAAATAGAACGCAATTCTGTCATTAGTATATCCGTAAATTTGTTTATCCGTTTGTATGTAGGCTAAAGTGCTAATGGGACTTGGGAGCGGTAGTATAGAGGTTAAGGTGTCGGCCGCTCTCGAAGGTTGCGGGTTCGAGCCCCACTGGTGGCACGACCGTACTTCCTCATATGACACCAGTACTGGTTTTTCCAGGAAGCGGACTCGAGAGTAACTTGATAAGCTACAAGCTTTCTTCATAATCGAGCTAAAATAAATTAGTATAAACTATACATTCTAAATATCTGTTTAAATACATGATTACTTGGTAGGAGCTGTAAGAACGGTGTTAAGCACTAAAATTCTTTTGAAATAGGGCGTTAAACCCCGAGAAAAAGATATAAAAGGTATAGAGGTGCAAACTCGTACTAACCTCACAACAGGACAGTCACTATATAAAGTCGTAACCGTTGCAAAATTAACCAATTCTACACAGACCTTGATTGGAAGATAAATTAAGTGAATCTTGCATGTTCATGATTTGTGGATAAGGAAATCCCACCCGAGGGTTGAGATACGTCCAAAAACGAGTATTAATATCTGTCGAGTTTTTTTTGGGTGGGATTTCCTTATCCACAACTCAATGGACATGGTACCGTTTTAAAGAAAGAAGAAAAAAGTGCAAATCAAGGATGGGGATGAAAAAATGAAAATCAACTTTTTTTATCGAATTTACTTCAAAGCTGCTATAGATGGATAGAAAATGATCTAACTAAGAAAATGAATACCCACAACCCTATGTTTATTGCAAGAATAACAATTTTACAGTCATTTTTCGTTTTTCTTTTTTTTTGTCTGCTTACAAATACAATTAACGTAAAAAAAGTCCGGCAGTGATGAGAGATAAGCGGTGATAGATAAGGCTTTATGTTATGTTTTCCGGTGAATTATAGAGTTTTTCTGTGGTTTATACGAACATATAACGAGGTGTGGAGGTTATATCCTGATAAACTAACTCAAGGAACAATTATCAAATATTTTCTACCCGGTTTTAATGTCAAAAGTAAAAAAGGGCGTAATGAAGGCCGGATGAAAAATACGAAGATGACGTCGTTAAAATGATTCATGTTTGCTTCAAATGCTATTCAGATAACGATTGCAAAGATTTAACATTTTATGAAAATAATACTCAAGCAATAGTATAGTTGGAAGACATAACAATAATACAGAAAATTTTTTGTCTTCTTAATATCAATTACAGATAACCGCTGATAGACATAAAGAAGTTAATGTTCACTCGTGGCTAGCCAGTGAAAATATCACCCTTGGGTACCGATACGTCTGAAATAACGAGATATTACCGAAACCAACAATTATCCTCTATTTCTCAAGTGAAATAAAAGTGATAATCCACAGTTTTGAAACAGTGGATTACCAATTTTATTTTTCACTGTTTGAATCGCAATTCCTTTAACCCGGATTTACGTCAAAAAGTATACCGAGCGTAATTAATGCTGGAAACCATGCGACGATGACGTCGTTAAAATGACGTCATTTGCGCTATGTTTTTTGATGACGTTTCCCGCGATTTTCGATGTTTTATAGAAACAAACTCAATAAAAGTAGAGTTTGAACCATAAAATAAACAGAAAAATTGTTGGTATCGGTGTAATATCACGTTTCACTCGTGAACACCAAAAGTTGTTCTTTTCACTCGTGTCTGCGCCACTCGTGAAAATATCACTTTTGGTGCCCGCTCGGTGAAATTAAAACGTGATCTTACACCGAAACCAACAAATATCCTCTATATCTATCACCGGTAAATGCGCGGAAATATGTATCTCATAGGTGAGAAAGACATGTTTGTGCCGCATTTAGAGGCCACCGTAAACAAAATTACACCTTCTGCTATTTCAATCCACCTGTCTATTTCAATTATCGTTAATGCATACATGTTCATCTCCGTATACTTTCTTTCAGGCTGGATTGGTATATTTTTGTTAGTTTTCTTTTGTTTTCTGTCATTCTATACATCAACTATTCTGGCTCGATGCTGGAATATTGTGCTAGAGCGTGGTTATATTCCAGCCAGTGGACATGTAAGATACCCCTACCCTGCCATTGGTGAAGCCGCATTTGGTAAATATGGAAGGTATGTCATTATTCAACGTCAGTTCAGATAGCTTGCTTATAAGTATATAATAAGTAATACAAGTTAATAGACACGATTGGTCAAGCAACATGTTATGTGCAATCATGTAAAATGATTAAAAGTATTGAAAGATGAAAATAGAACTATGCCTGACAGAAAAGTTTGATTTTCAGTTTTGACTAGGATAGTCAAAACGTGAATGGGAATAAAACTGTTATACATATACATGTATACAGATTTCATATGTCTGAGTTATAAATCATTGTTCTTTTTTCTATGAGCATATATCAGTAATTAATTACTTTCTTGAAACGATGACTGTCACCTTGAAGAATAATTTCACTTCAAGCGCTAGATACAACTTCTATTTAGGTCCTCACAGATGTATGTGGTATATTACCTCATATTTGTCTTCACTGAATACGTCCGAAAACTGATTACAAGACATAAGTTACTTGCAATATTTTATTTAGAACGGTGTTCTATAAAAGACTCGTATATTTTATGATTTCATTTCAAGTAAAGCTTGAATTTAATTAGAGTAACGAACATCCTGAAGTATTAAGTACATTCCAGCATTAAGAGTCACTGCTAAAATATTTAGGCATGCTGTAACAGCAGCTATCAACTTTACAAACTTCGGTACTGTGGTAGTCTACATTCTACTGGCATCAGAGAACATCAAAAGTTTGTTAAGTGACTACACATCAATGTCTTTGTGTGTACTGGCTGTCATTGTCACGGGAGTTGGGATACCAATCACGTGGTTTGGAACCCCAAAAGATTTCTGGTAAGTGAACAGTGCACACTACCATCTTTTTACGTAAACGTGTTGCAGTATATACATTGACGGAAGAGTCTACAATTTCTACAAATTAACAGACCTTATTATATATTATATGATTGGGGCAAAGTGCCATGATGGACATATATAATTTTTTAGTGTCTTGCCAAACGTCACACCTTAATGGCCTCGCCATTTAATATGGGCTTCTGAGTCACATTGAAGTCACATTGAAAGCATGTGTACGACCAATGTCCAATGTCAAAGCAGAAGGTAGAAAGGGTGGGGCTGAACTGAGGCTTTATTGGTGTACTGCCCTCATAAAGAAAGAAGTCCTGTAATAGTTTTAGGCTCATAACGACCAATGTGCACGACGGCGTCTAACTTTATATAACATGGTCAAAAATCAACCGGCAGTTCTGGTAAATAAAATTCGTTTGAACATCTTTTTTTCATTTTTAGTGTTATCATTGTGGAAGGAATATTGGGTCAAGTTTGATTATAATCTTTCGCGTGGTATTAGAAAAGATGTCGTTTAAAGAAAATGATACCAAATGAAAGGGGGATTCTTGTACAGTTTAAAGTGGTCATGACTTATGACATACATATACGCTACAAAGACCATCATTTGTGCTAGAGATGCTTCTGTATCTATAAATTAACAAAGATTGGCGGCTGTGCCTTTCTATAGAAATGGATGCAGCAGCAATATTATGCCCCATAATTGAAGACACATGATCACAAAACAGGAAAACAAGATATGTTTAGGAATGGATTTTTGTCCTTCATCACTGCTTTATAAACGCGGGGCATGATATTAACCCTCTAGGACCCAGACTTAATAGCACACTGAGACAAACCTGGCAACTTAAAGGCCCTTGTCAATTTACATTTTGTATTTCAAAATCTGCCTATAGTTATATCCTCGGTTAAAGATAGCACCAATTTAATACATGTTTTACTAAGTCCGACAATGGAGATCGTAAGCCCTATTTATACATATATTTGTAATTAAGTCCTAAGTAGAAAAATAAGTCATAATAAGGACACATTACGTCCTATTTAGGCAAAAGTAATAAGGAGAAATCAAGTCCTACCTAGAAGAAATTAAGTCTTATTAGAATAAATCAAGTCCTAATCAGAAGAAATTAAGTCATAATTAACAGAAATAAGCCTAAGTTACGGGTGATTAAAATGTTTTGATAGTAACTAGAGTAACTGGAGACATCAATTTGCAGGATGACTCTGCTGTATGATTAAACTTTTTTTTCAGATTTTAAGAAAACTATACCACCTTTATAATAATACTTGTATACGCACTAGTTAATTTCATTAAATCTATTGTCTCTTGATCTAGGGGAACAGCGCTTGCTGCCACTGTTGCCACGTTGACGGCAAGCTTACTCGTTTTCTCCAACATTTTAAAGGACGGTCCCAGTTACGGAGACCCAAGACACACGAACGTTGACATTGTCTCATTCTTCACCGCATTTGGCACGATGGCGTTTTCTTATGGAGGTCATTCAGTGTTTCCTACAGTGATTGCTGACATGAGGGACGCTAAAGACTTTTGGAAAGCGTCGTTTATAGGATATATGAGTAATTATTTCTGCGCTTATTTTAGCCTTTTAAGAAATTCTTTTTTTTTGGAAAAATGATTAAACAACTTCATTAAGGTACATTTTGTGTATAGTTTGCTTTTGAATGGTCGGACAATATCTAATGTTGTGTAATTTACACAGAAGCTGGTCACGACATTATTACATACGATTCTTAGTTTACTTGATAGTTATTTAAGTCACAAGTTTCCAAAAGTCACATTTTATTATTGCTTTCATTATTTTCAATATAGATCCACATGTATATGGACATTAAATTTTATTGTAATGTTTGCAGTTTTGCTCGTGATTTACATGCCTGCATCTATAGCTTCCTATTATATCTTCGGTGAGTTGGTGTCGCCCAATGTCCTAAACACGGTGTCAATAGGACCAATGAGAACGGTGGCCACCATATTGATGACACTTCATCTTTATCTCGGTATAATCATCATTGTAAATCCGGTCTGCCAAGAAGTGGAGAACATCCTTGGTATAGAACATAAATGTAAGTAACATACACAAAAGTAAATTTCTTAATTTGTGTTCTATCTCAGTTTTTCTTTAACAAAGGATCAAACAAAAGTACATTTCCCTAAAATCTTGGTCCTAATATATATGTTATATTAGGACGCAGCTTGAATTTAGCCGGAGTTATAGAAGGTTACACTCCTGACTACAACAGACCTTACCTTAATAGTGCATATAATTAAGTGCAGTATTTATTTTGTGTATGAACTTTAAAAAAACATTTAAGTCTTTTTCATGTGATACTTTTTGATCATTTTTATAAATTATATCATGTCATGTCTTTCATGAGTATGCCGAAATAAATACAAGATAAACTGTTGCTCGTATTTTCACGTTTTTATTTTCAGTTTTCACGATAAAGCGCGCCATATGCAGAACGATTGTTCTTGGTTTCGCTTTGTTTGTAGCGGAATCAGTCCCACATTTCTCAGCCGTTTTGGCACTAGTGGGTGGATCGACTATAACCCTACTGGCTTACATCTGCCCAGCGGTTTTCTATTTAAAGCTGTCATCAGTTTGTCCGTCGGATACAGACAGCTGGGAAAAAGAGTGAGTGCTCGGTTCTTCTTTCGATTAACAGTTTCTTAGCCGGTTAATGTTGCAATTATTACTCGTTTGTTGAAGAAAACATAATCTCAAGGAAACGAATTGATAATACATGGGAAAATAAGACTTTGTGTAAAATATTTTTGTTTTCTCTGCAGGTCAGTTTCTCTGCATCAGCGTGTTCTATGTATAGAGATCATATTACTTGGACTGGTTGCGGGTGTGGCGTCAACATATTCTGCTATAAATGACCTGGCGAACAGCAAGTTCTCAACACCATGCTATGTCAATCCACATATAGATTCGGTTTAGATATGCGAACATTGAAACATGTGATCAAAAGTCACTTAAAGCCTCATTGTCACTTTAAGTACTCTATATTATATAGAACACTGAATTAACGGATATAACAATGATAGAACTGTGCTCTTTGTACCCCATAACCATATTTATGTACCCCTTTTCATATTTATGTCGCTCAAATATTGGCTTTAATTATTCAATTGAGTGATAAGGTGGATTTCTACTTCATCTACCGGTATTGTAGTTTCAAATTCAACCTAAGCGCATGAAGAAAACATTCCGGCAATATTTCACGGTAACTGGCTACAAAATACAGCCTAGGTAGTGTTCACAGGAATGTTCTATGATTTACTAGTAATCAGGTGAATTAGTTTCCAGACCCACTTGACCCGATTTCTACCTTACATTAATCAAGACATACACTGGTGCTAATTAGATACAACATTGGCCTCATTTACGAGGTTTTACTATAATTTGATTTTGTCCACCTAGTATTTGACTAAAGATGAGTTTTGAATCTGGTTCAGATTTCATCAGCACAAAATTCTTAGTACAGTTTGGCCTTTTAAGTCTACACAAGGAAGGGGGTTGTTATTTCATCTAGTTTTTAATCCTATATGACACATTTTCAAACTCAGCCTAGAATTTGTTAAGAAAAAAACTCTTTTCAACATGACAGACAGACGAAGGTAACTACAGGAATATGAAAAAGTTTATTTCAGTTCATAAATCAATCAAAACAACATTAAACACAACATATAAAACCATAGTGGAATGAATACAAAATTCAATCTGCAGATACCTAGCACTGGCAGTTCCATTGGCTCGTACATGGCACTAAAAAAACAAGGCAGTGGGGTCATACCGCCCTGCTCTGAACGGTATTCTCTGGCTATGTCTTAAGCCGCTCAACTAAATATAACGTTGAATTGACGTGGTGATCTTACAGTATTAAATCGTAACAAATCGTGATTCAATATACATGTACATGTATGTTCTCCTAGACAAACTAAGTGAAAACAAACTTTCTCCCTGACCTACATGTATACACAAGTCTTGAAGTGTTACCACTTCCTCAGAAGAGTGCAACATTCATAGTCACGGAGGACTCGTCAACTTGGCCACTCCGGCACAGGGTATACTATATTTCGTGTTTTCCTTGTTAGATTCCTGCTACAAATACCCGATATTGAGAAGCTACTCGGTCTAATCCTTCAGTAACGCCCCTTTAAACAAGAGCTGCCAATATACTGAACAATCCTTGCGCCAAAAAACAAAACTTTGACAGTTAAAGCACACAAGACTTCAACTAGGAATTTATAAGTACAAATCAAGAAGAGTTATCTTCTTTTGCTTACAGATAGGTCTTACGATGGTTCGTAAGACTCCCTTTCAAAAAATCTCTATTGGTTAATTAACAAAGTGGAAATTTTAACTGAGTTTCTAAGTCAAAAAGGGCCATAATTCAAAAAAACCTTGACAGAATACCTCTCCCCCCATGTTTGGGAATCATGATGGTAAACAAGATTCCAACTTTCAAATTAATATCTCAAACAGTTCAGTCAAAAAGTGGACTGGGGACGGAAAACTACCAAGATTCTAAGTTGATAAAAGGCCTTAATTTAAAACAAATCCCTGACAGAGTTACCTTCTCTTGCGTACAGATGGGGGTGATGTGATGTGATGTGAAATAGCATTAAAAAGTTTCAAAGCAAATCTCAAAGGGTTAAGGTAATAAGTGGATTTTACCCATATTCAAGTATTTTCTAAGTCAAAAAGGGCATAATTCTGTCAAAAACCTTGACAGGGTTATGTCCTCTTGTCTGTTGATGAAGGTCGGTGGTAAACAAGTACGGTTAGTTTCAAAGCAAACCTCCAGTGGTTTTGAAATAAAGTGAGGTGGTACGAAAACTTAACCAAGCTCAATACACTTTCTAAGTCAAAAAAGGGCCATAATTCTGTGCAAAAACCTTGACAGAGTTATGTACTCTTGTCTGTAGATGGAGGTTTGATGGTAAACAAGTATGGTAAGTTTCAAAGCCATACCTCTAATACTTTTGAAATAAAGTGGGGTGGTACGGAAAACTAACCAAGGTGTGACGCCAACGCCGACGCCGACGGGGGGGCGGGGGCGAGGGTAGGGGCTCCCTTTTCATAGAAAAGTCGAGCTAAAAAGGCCCCCATATACTGAACAATCCTGCAACTGCAAATATTTCAGAAGTAACAGTCACAATACAATATGGAATGTAACGTATACAAACTGTTTTCAAAATAGAATGTTTGATTAAGATTGAGCATTAGAGATTGAGCAAAGAAACACTGCCTTAACAATAAGAAATGACAGAACATTCAAAACATGCCAAAGAGATATAGTAAGAAAACAAAATGGAATGTTAAGCATGTCAACTACAATTTGATTGTAACCAGAAAGTCAATTTATCACATGTTTCATAAACGCTTCATGTGACCTTAAAAGTTTTGTGTTTAAAGTTTTTCAAGTCCTGGATAATCAATACAAGTAACCATGGTGACTGTTAAAATTGTACACATCACTACAACAGGTGTCTGTATTTTGAGTTCACATCTAATGAGCATTTCTGGCATGGAAACTCTTTCTGTAGAAAAGGTTCATACCTGAAATTCAAATGGTAGGAATAACATAGACAAGGAGAATTATAATACAGTTTTATAATGGCTTGCAAAAGAGCAAAGCACTTCGTCATTAGAAAACAATACCTCATTGGAAAAAGGTTTGCATATACTTTACTATTTCTTGATACCTTAACTATGTAGATATTATAGCTATGTAAGTATGTTGTAACAACTAAAAACACACTAAATTGACTTTCATTATCTTACCAGAAATTCACGGCAAGATTTCTCCCTTTTTCAACATTTGGATATGACTGTACTTCATGCCACCAAAACGCTGGCATAAACAAAACATCTCCTTCATCTATGGTGCAATTCAGTGGGTGGGCCTTCGAAAACAGAGGGAATCTCTGAAAGTTAAAAAACAAAACAACAGTGGGTACTGCTTTTCAATAATTTGATTTAAAAAAAAAAGAAGCTCAGCCCTGCTTTGTGAAAATGTATTCACATAACACCAGTAAAAGTGTTTTTTTCGTAATGCTGATACAGACAAGTATATATAAGGTATGCAAATATTGGAAAGACAATAACAATTTGTTAAAAGGAGGTCATCCATTTCCTCATTGACTCTGTTCTTGTGTCACATGTGATCCTCTTTGAAAAAACAGAACCCCATGCATCATTCAGCCATCATAATGTTCCATTTATATTGCCATACAAAGTGAATAAACGCCAATATGTACCTGAACATGCATTGTATAACATAGAGACTGAAGCAAACACAATAAAAACATAGTGCTGTATAAATTATGTCCAGCGTATTGCTTTACCTGAAAATCTGGATTAACAATGTCAACAGGTGACATGACCATTGATGTGCTGTCAACCAATTGTTTCTTGCTGAATGTCTTACTGGTCCGGTTATAACCAAGTAAAGCCTCAGGAATGTGAGCTTCATACAGTCTAGTGTTGTCATGGGGATCAAACAGTATTACTTGCTTCCTTCCACTTATCTGTAACATATACATACAGTACATCAAGAAAAACAAAATCTTGTATTTAAAGCCCCCCCCCCCCCGGCCGCGCGGGGGGGGGTTGGTGTTTTTTTTTTTTTTTTTTTTTTTTTTTTTTTTTTTTTTTTTTTTTTTTTTTTTTTTTTTTTTTTTTTTTTTTTTTTTTTTTTTTTTTTTTTTTTTTTTTTTATTTTTTTTTTTTTTTTTTTTTTTTTTTTTTTTTTTTTTTTTTTTTTTTTTTTTGGGGTGGGGGGGGGGGGGGAGTTTTTTTTTTTTTTTTTTTTTTTTTTTTTTTTTTTTTTTTTTTTTAAAAAAAAATATTTTTTTTTTTTTTTTTTTTTTTTTTTTTTTTGGGGGGGGGGGTGTTTTTTTTTTTTTTTTTTTTTTTTTTTTTTTTTTTTTTTTTTTTCAAATTTTTTTTTATTTTTTTTTTTTTTTAAAAAAATTTGTATAATTTTATTTTAAAGACTGAATCAAATTCTCAATTATCCAGTGTACTGACTACTTTCACCATTTATTATACAAATGTGTAAAATTTCATCTACTTGTTGTGAAAAGAAACATTATCAAAACTGAAGGCTGAAACTCAGAACTAAATACAATGTACGTATTGTTTTAATGTTAAAAAAGTGAAAAGGTGAATGAAAAACAAATAACTATTCATTCAGGAACTACATTAAAAAGTATCTTATGTTAAATTACCTGACACAGAATACCTGACACATTAAAAAGTATCTTATGTTAAATTACCTGACACAGAAGATTATCAAATGGATCAAAATGCAACTTTCCTAGAGTGTTTCCATCACTCAGCCATATGTTTAAGTGTTTCAACTCAAGCAGGTCCTGCATGAATGGCATTTCTAAGATATCTTCTTCTAACTCTGGCATGATATCAGCTATGGAGGAGTATTCTAAATATGCAGAAAATCCAGTCGTACTTCCATTAGCTACTGATTCAACAATATCTAGAAATGTTGAAAAGTTCATATTGGCAGTAGCAGGTCTAACAACTACTAGGTCTGGAAATAATAACTGCTCCTTAACATCATCAGGAACTTTGAATTCTTTATAGTTTTTAAAGTTTGATGCTGAATCAACACCTTCGAATTCTCCTAGAGGTGTTAATTTTATGTGGACAGACTTATCGCCATGACTAGTCTTAAAATATTCATTTGTCCACTTCATCATTGCTTTCCAATGATTAATTGCATTTTTAAATATAACAGGCTTTGACGATTTTAAATACTTGTGAAAGAATTCTCCTTTCGATGGCACCGCACGCTCTTCGCATTTTTGAATACCTAAATCAAAATCTCTAAAATTCAATGCTTCTTGATGCTGAAATGGTAATCGAGAATTTTGGATTGTACTCAACTTTTTATTTCCTGCTATAGAGCTTTTAAGGCTTTCAATTTCACAAGAATCTTTAGAACAATAAGAATGTCCTGATTCCAATAGTAATCGTTCCATATCAACTGCTGTAACATCATGCACGTGGAATAAAGAACTCAGGATTTCTTGTCGATGTAAGCCTTCAACTGACAAATATCCACTTTTTGTCCTGTAACAGTTACACTGTTGATTAATGAATTCTACAAGGATATCAACTGTCTTAATTCCATTGTAAATGCGCGCTACTGGTTCTTTCTTGTTCAAACTTCCTGTAGTTAGACAAGTCCTATCATGTATTACCTTTGGAAATAAGACAATTTCATTTTCATCACCAGCAGATTGATCTTTATCAAATTTTAAATTATTTCCTGTGGGCCAAACAAAATTTTCAAGCTGTATTAACCCAATGGCAATCTGTTCTTCCTCAGCGAAGGCCTTACGAAGACCAATGTACACTTCAGCATCCTCGCGTGAAATGCCAACAAAACAAGATTGTTCGACGATTTGCAAAATGTCAACTGGTGAAAAAACATATTCACTTTCTAATTCATGACCTCCGTTTACTTGCCATTTGGATCCAAACTCAAACTGAAGAAAAACAAGAAAAAGTAGCTTGTTTATGTTTACTTTTGACGTGTCCTGCGCCATTTGTAATTAATTAAAAGGGAAGTAACTTTGCAATGTTTATTTGTGTTTAGCGGTGACGTATCTTTTACAATTTACGGTTACATACATATTCATGCAATGTGAAAGTATATTAATCTTTAATAAACTTATGCATGAAATGTTACAGTCTCATTCTTATCATTAATAGGGTAAAAACTGGAGGACCAACGTACTGTTGATGGGTCTATTCATATAATTTACAACAAACTGCTATCTCTTAATTAGTATTATTACTGTTTCACACTACTAGTCAGCTAGTATTAAACCAAATTGAGCACATAATCATATTTGAATAAACTGCACCTGAACACGGACCATACATATATGTGTGTATCATAAGTCCGTGAACTGATTTATTATTTTTTGAATACTCAAGCGTACCAATAATTAGTAAATTTATTACCCTATGTCTAATTAACATATTATAAACTGATCAGAGCTGTACAAACTATTTGTCACATCAATATTATTAAGAATCGCTAAATTTCATATGCCCAGTAAGTGCATATATATAATAATATTCCGGTATATGTTTTAGCCATGTGTTGCCATTTTCAAACAAGATTGACCCTGTATCGTATCATTATGTGATATGTAGAAAATTTCATTTCACCTGATTTTACATAGGTTTATATAGGAAAAACTTTTCAAAAAAATCTTATCTGAAACCACAAATCATAGAGTTTAGCATGTAGCATCGAATCTTGACCCAGGGACCCACGACGGTGTCAAACTTCACGTGACACCACACGGTCACAACAGCACACCATCTAAATCGATAATAAATAAATTCGCTTTAAAGTTATGACTGTATTCAAATAAATTATTTCATGAATGGCTTACAAAGTACTAATCGCTACACTAAGAGGTTTCATTGATCTTCATGTTGAAGGTCAATACATGGACATACTGGATTGCCTGAAGCGATGCGCTTATACATATTTAATCGAAGTGCAAATTCTTTGTTACGGAAATGTTATATAACCATTTGTTATGCTATTCCACAGCCCATAGTTCGCTATGCTTACAGGTCAAGTCATAAATGAAAGTACTTTTGTGTAGGGTGGACATGTTAAACTGGCTTAAAGTTCAAGGTAAGTCCATGGATTTTTTTCCCGTCTGTCAAATTAATGCAGTAAAAGCATTCTGTCTGTTTTCAGTAAAGAAAACTAAAATTCACTCATCATCATCTCTGATAATGGCTAACCGTCATAACTGACTATTATGGCCATGCGTGGGGGGTTAAAAAGGTTAAGATTGCCACTCAACTGAAATATAACAGTTGATATTGAACTGTTGAAATGAAAAAAAAAACACAACAACATGCACATCACCAACAAAGGTAAATGGTGCATAACAGTATTGGAAAGCTACATGAGCTACCCGATAAAGAGTAATTGTTTATCATTTACTTTCAGGCGAAGAAGATGAAGATCCGAGAGAGAAAATCAGTACTTCACTGCATAACAACTAGGAATACAAACCGAACACGGTTGTTTCTGTCGTTGGCATTCGTGTGGATATGCGTATGGCTGACATACAACGTTTTTATGAAAAGTAAGAATTCCCGAGCTGTTCCGTGTTTGCCATATTGTACGTCTTATGGGTTGTTCTCTACTTTTACAGATTGGTTAAATCATTATGGTTAATATGTAAGCTGACTGTTGCCTTTTCTAAATAACTGGAGGATTCATTCTTCTCACAGTAAGGCTGGTTGTTGGAGAGCACTGCGTTTGGTCGTGTTTGTGCATGACTAAATTCACATCTTGTTTTCTTATACATGATGCAAGCCAAGCGTACATAGTTGCCTAATTCTCAAACGCGTCGGTTTTTTGTTGAATATATATCATACAACAAATCAACTAAAAGGTCTATTTATATTCACTGTTCTTCATTAAAGGGAGAGAGAGAGAAAAAACGTTTAAAGTACCCTTTTCAATTTGTTTAAAGACTGACTTAAGTAAAATTCCAGTGAAATAGGTGGGTGTGAAAAGGGTGAGGAAATAATAACTTTTGACCCAATACAACAAACTTTTCCTGCTACCAGTACGAAATAATAACTTTCCAAAATTACTTTTCCTATTTTGACTGGGAGAGTCAATTTAAGAAATAAACAAATGGGGGGGGGGGGGGGGGGGGGGGGGGGGGCATGTCGGGGGGGGTTTCCTTCCACTGCCGAGCAACACTTGGTAATAACACAAGGGAGATCACTGCCAAGGAAGGAATCATTATTTTATTAGTCCATTTCTTTAATTTCAAAGCACCAACTTCAAATATAATGCAGCATTATCATTAGTTTAACACATTTAAATGCGCCAGCTACCGAAAATTGCTTTTATAAAACTGTCACCAAAAATACACTATGTGCAGTAAGATGAGCATAATGTCACTTTAAGTGTCTTTTTATAGCGATTGCAAAAAACATATTTTAGATAAGTAAACAAGTTCTCTTTCATTTCACAGATTATCAAGACACCTCCCCACTATATGAATCGAGCAACCATAAAGACCTTCTACTATTTAGTTATATGCGCAGTGGATCTACTTTAACTGCAGAACTTTTAAGGGATTCACCGGGCACGTTTTTCGTATTTGAACCCCTCATACCACTAGCACCATACCATTACTTCACTGAGAATTCTGTATGCAAAATGAGGGACACTTCATGTAGGTACGTACCATTACACCAAGCCAGTATTTTATACAGCTGCACATGTAAATGTTACGATTTCAAAAAGGCTTTGTCTCGCTGCAAATACTTATTGCCAGTAAAATTTACCTAAAAGAACATCAAAAATGTTCCCTTACAGGCTATATTAAGCCCCTTATATCAAAATTTTTCATCAACTATTTTCATGCTGTATTTAAAATTGGCTAAAACATGTTACTAGTATATAATTCAGACTTTGGCAAGAATGAAGCGCCACTTTTGCAAGACTGCTGAGATATTAACATTTAACGTTTGACTGTTTCCAGCAAAATAGCAAAAAGACCGTCCAGGTATTTTTAAGTTTCTATATACCTTTGTAAAATATTTTACAATGGTTGCTAGAAATTTAAATTTGAGAAAACATTGCTTGCCAATCATCATGTTTTATTACATATTCTAAGACATGTGTTGACTTTTGAAATAGTATGTTCATTGAGGTACATTTGTATATACGAAACATATACCTACGTTTGTTTTACTGTCACAACATTAAAGTCTGCAGGATCGTAACTTTTAAGCCTCCTTATACGGGTACATTTTTCTGATAACTTATATACATGTTTAAAGTTTGAAATAGACTAGTATAATTGCTTCGTGACGTTTACCTGAATCAATAATAGATTCAATACTTGTGTGTATATACCACAAACTGCTCTAAAATTTAAAGCAGAGTCAGCTAACAACATTCTTGTATCATCTGAATGCTTGGATAGTGTTCCCTAGCTTATTTATATTATATATACCAAAATATTCATAACCACTCTATATTATCACTTCACTGTATGTGAATTGAAAAAAAGCTTCCATGTGATATCTTTATATTTTCCTGGTTAATGAATGATCAGTTATTATTTCAGCCAAGAAAACGCCGAGCATCGTATAAGAGAAGCCCTAGACACAGTACGGAATCTGTTCAACTGCAATATCAGAGCAGTGCCACCAACTGTCATCAGCGAAATACTTAAACAAAATAAATCTGGACACGCTTGGAATAAGTATAACAAGTGCTTAAACGCACATCTATCTGATGAAAACAAACGCAAAACCAAAATATGTCTGCTCGAGATTGAGCTGGAATGTTTGAATGCTGAAACAAGAATTGTTAAAAGTCACCGCTTGGGGTTTACACATGTTAACAAATTACTTAAACAACTTCCCACATTAAATGTGCTATTACTGTATCGAGATATACGTGCAATCATGAATTCCCGGATACAGACGGACTGGTTTCCGGTTGATGAAGACGAACCAGATGTCGTGGAAAACAATATCGAGAGTCTGTGTAGGAAGATGGAAACTGATTTCCGAGAGTTTGGAAGAACACAATTGAAATTTAGCAAACGGATCTCAATGAGAAAAATAGAAGATGTGACCAAAGGTGCATCAGGGATGCTGGATATTTTCAAATTTATTAATAAGACTGCGACAAGACGTGATAAAGAAAGAATCGACGCTATCATGGTTCGGCAAAAAAAGAAGTATTTATTTAGAGATTGGACTAAAGAGCTTAAACCTGAATATAGAATGCTAATTGAAACAAAATGTGAACGTGTTTCAAGTTTTAAGACAATGTTTAATGTAGGATAAAGAAATGTGATTGCCTCAACAGACCTTAGACAAAGCAACAATTGGTTTGCAAGGCACTACACGTATAGAACATATTTTTGGAGTTTGGACCCAGTCAGCTTCTTCTCAGCTATATACGTGTATATACATTTTAATACAAAAGAAACTCATGAACTGGGTTGAAAACAAGAAATTGAAAATAGTTTAAATCAGATTTTAATTTTCTTTTGTACTAAAATGTGCAATAATGAGCTGTTACGGAGCTGGTCGGGTCCAGTGCCCGGGTATCTGTTGAATAGAATGGTGTAGCGCGTACAGCGAAAAATATTACTGGAGTATAATTGCAAGTCAAGTGTCGTGCTGGAAGAGAATTTGTTATGCGAAAGGGCTATTCTCCCATTCTTCAGCAAGATTACCATGAGATTTCCTAAAACATAAATTTTTTATCATTTAAAATTAGCGTTATGAATTTGAAATTGAAATATGCGGACAAAAGTTTTTGTGATGTATTACATGTATATAGAAACGTCTGTGGTGGGAAACAGTCAGAAAAGTAGTGGTAATTTGCACAACCCTTTCTAAGGTGATGTCACAATAGGGTACTGGTTCGAATCTAGACTTTTGTACAGGTACATGTTTATCATAATTTTATTAAGATAAAGTAGGCATTTTGAGTTAGTTATGGACATTACTTCTGAAGCATAAAAGCTATTACTTTGAATTTTGGCATATGTATACTTAAGGACAAAAGTTCTGCACGGTTCGAAATTGTTCTATTAAATTTTAATTGTATGTTACCTATAATTTTTTATTTGCAAATTTATATTTTGACACTACTTGCTACATCACAGGGTGTTTAGAATTCAATATAAAAGCATTCAATCAACCATGACGGCATAAACCATGAATTTCACATCTATCTAAATTTTATGTACATTAGGCTTATACTCACAAAAATTTCAAGTGAATTTGTTTTTACCAAAGGATAGTACTATCAAAAGTCGTAAAAATTTAAACAAATAACATATCATCGGTTGTTATTACGAAGCTTTCAAGATAGCAAAATTTGCGCGTTTTATGTCGACTGGAGGTCAGTGAGCCTACAACACATGTTGCACGTGCGTTAAACGTCACGAACATTGAATTTTTTTTAATTGATTCGAAAATGATGAAATTCTTTTGCTTTTCTAATTATGAATAAAATATCCGATTTCAGTCTTTGCGTTAGTTTAATTATACAGTACAGAACTTTTGTCCTTAAGTATATTTGCCAAATAAATAACTTAGTACTGGACTTTTCCAATTTAATCGGAATCGTAATCTGATTTTGAATCGGACAATTGTTGACTGGAGGTTAGGGGGCATCTCACCATTATTCTATCTATTACAAGTGTTCAATAACGGAAATAAATTTAGGACACAATGAACAAAACCGTGTTCAAAGTGTAAATGTATTTCGACTACGTAATAAAATTTATATTAATCAGTTCAATTATCTTGGAGACTCATTTATTCAAGAAAATGCAGTACTGTACAAGGCATAAAAAATCTAGGTAGGAATTTGCAAAAATCGATTGAAAATGCTGGTTTTACCGCACAGCTACACGCTATGTTTATATTGCAATTTCAAAAGCGTTTAAAAGGCTTTATTATTTGGTAGCGTATTATTTCAAATCTACAGATACACGTGACAGGAATTTATGCTCGAACGTCTATTTTTCTTTTTTTCTGGAAACACAAGAGTTGTCGTTCGTTATTTCGATGCGTCTCTTTATAAGCTTATCCCCCCACCGTTCTAGTCGGTCTCCATAGTGAAGTGATGAAGTCGTCTACTTTTACGAGTGGAGTTCCAATCCCATCCAAACTCGTTGGTTTTCTTACTTTTTCTTATGTTTTGTTTATCTTTTCAGCTTTTTAGCCATTTTTAAATGTTTTACAACAATCAAGTAAATCTTCATTCATGTGAAACTAATAAGGATAATGGCAATGAAAAGCCAGTCCGTAGATGTGGTGTCGTGTCAGTTACTGCTTGTTCATCTAGAACTGGTCTCCTTGAACTCTTTTGGTGCCATGCCTCAACATCAACTATCACCAATTTCCAAAATATTTACATGTCAGTTTTGTTTGTGGGATTGCTTGTTTGCATCTACTACGATTTGTGAGTGTAATTCGTAAACCTCCCGCTCTTGTTTGTTCTGATGACTGTATAATTCATGCGAAATGACATCAATAGACCCAACGGATCCGGGAATTTTGATGACCTTTTATGTAGGATAAAAAATCGTGCGAGTTCGCGGTGCGATCGTTATCAATCGTGATGATGATGGTCGAAGGAGAAGAGCCACCATGTCGGAGGAGACGACTTTCCAGTCTGATTATGAGCTGTACCATGCATTTATGACAAAGCATTTGACGTGCATTCTCAATAAATTGAGTCCCCCGGACCGTTTATTAAATTACTGATATAATTCAAAGTATTTTCATAATATATGTACGATTGGAAGTATGTCTGCTTTTTTCACAATAATCCTGAACATGTCTGATATTTACCAATTATTAGGTAAAATGAAAATAAACAACCATTTCATAACGATGAGATGTCCCCCATTCTTCAGATTCAAAATCAGATTACGATTCCGATTAAGTTGGAAATGCCCACTACCAAGTACATACTTTTACCTTGTGTTTTCGAGTTTTGGATCTTGTTTGACTTGTTCCTTGTTAAGATCAAATAGTCTTTAATTTTATGAGAACTATGATTCTTAAATTTGAAATTGATATTAAACAGTAGAGATGCAATAAAAAATAAGGATACAGCACTGTTGATTAATGGTTTATACTGCTATAAAAATGAGTGGACAGCTGTTGTATTAAAATAAACTGTTGTCTGTTGTTGAATCTGAACCAGAAGAATAAGTAACAAGTACTGAACGGGTATGAAGAGTGTTCATTGGACTTTTAAACTTACAAAGTAAGTGAATAATTTATACATTTTCTCATTGTTGACACTCATTTTTGAGGACAGATGACCAAGTTTCAATCCCAACATTGACAAGTATTCTGACCACATTTTAGAAAGATGAACTTAAATTAGTGGTTTGCCACATTGACAAGGTAAATTTTGACAGACAGACAGACAGACAGACATAAGGGTAGTATGTGTGACAGACAATTTTGACAGACAGACATTAGGGTAGTAGTAGTGATGATACCGTTTTCCTAACACACAATGAAACATTTAATATACCATAATAACAGAGTGAATTCAATCATCCACATAATATCCAATTTGTTTGTAATCTTATATCATAGTATAGTCTGGGAGGTGTACAATTGGCAGGTGATTGTAGCCTGAGGAAACTGTAATATCTCTGATGTGATACTTTTAAAAACCCAACTTGTCACAAGAAATGGCATCTCAAATTACATAATCATGTTAATATGATGACAACTTGGATTTTTCTTAAGGTCAACGTTGAAAATCCATTGCAAATGGAGGCGTAATTATGGTCCACTGGCTAACTATGAGATTAGAGGAAAAACGCACAGTCATTAGTAACAATTATGCAAAAACAAGTAACGAAATCATTATTTTGCATATTTAGACCACATTCTATATAACATACCTACATCCCGAATATGGATAAAGTCCTGCTCACATTTCAGGAGTTATTGATTAGAAGTATGAATTTGGAAAGCAATAGGTCTTTAGTTTATTTTTCCCAGAAATAACATGACGCCAATGATGCAATAACCCTACCCCATTGTTGATGTCAGAGTAGTTATAACGAGAGTCCATTCAAATCTTTTTCCACGTGCATTTATTTGTCATAGATAAAGTCCAATTTTGCTTGGTACTGAAGTCACTTGATTAACTCCTGGCATCATATTAATTGAATTTTTAGATTACAACATGCAACCTTCATCAAAATACATTTGCAGCGTCACAAGTCAGGTGTCAATGCTGATATAGTCGTTTTTCATATCACTTCTGTTACCAGTGGTGTCACAAAAAGTGAAAAGATGATACAATCAGTTGTGATGATCAATAACATACCACTTTTGAGATTTTAAACACAAATGAAGAAACTGCAAACTTATTTCATATTTTTTTATTTTCAAATTTTCTGTTTTCATTTTGACATACAAAAATACTGGTTTACTCTCTTATCAAGGTGGAAAATTTGGCTTGATTAAATAATCCAAGCTTTTCTACAGCAGCACAGAATTTCATTGTGTAAAATGAGCATCATTTAATTTAAATAATAGCACATCTTAATATGCAAAGTACCTGTAAAATAGTACAATGCTTTTTAATTTAGGTATGCCTCTATATTCAAAGATATCCATGCTTAAGTCTACAGATGCATGTCTGCTCTATGTTGCTATGGGAAACATTTTCTGTATATTTATTTCAATTCTCAATACATTCATGCCTTAGACATTAAATTAAACAGTTTTTGTTGAGAATTTGCCATGTTTCTTTATCTCCAGTTCCAATCGATAAACAGAAAACCGAGACAAAAACTTTTAAATGAAACCAACATGTTAGTTTTATATATTTGCTTCTGTTATTTCACTCATTCATTGTACAATGGCAAATAAATTCTACCAGACTATAACCCATAGTCTCTTGTCATGGTAAGACAACCCAGTTTTTACTTGGACTGTAGAAAATTGTTTCTGAACTGATGTGAAAATGGATCCACAAATGATGTTAAATGTTTCAGCTCTCTTGCATATGCATGTATGGCCAGCTTGTGAATATGACGACTAGGTTAGGTAAGACTGGATAAGGTTCCCGACAAGTGAATTTGGGAAATTTTGTCAGTTCAAGGGCAACAACTCAAAAGTGCCTAGGCGATCAGACTGGTTTTCAACTATGACAAAAACATTGAGACAAAAATCATGATTTTGGTGCAATTCCTACAAAACAAGGGCCATTACTTGAGAGCGCTTTTGGCTATCTAACTCTTCACATAATGTGACCAAGATGCTATGCTCAAATATTTTGACCAGGTTTGATGAAGAGTCGAAAAAAGTACTATTTATCTGACAATATAAGTGGTGGCCATGTGTCTTGTATGCTGAATATAGATAGGTGTACAAAATTGGCAAACTCATTGCTTAATATGATCTGACCTGACATAGTTATTGACCCTAAATGAACCTATTCAAATAGTTTTCTCTGGCGGGCTTTCAAAAAAAAACCAAGGGGGGGGGGGGGGGGGGGGGGGGGGGGGGGGGGGGGGGGGGGGGGGGGGGGGGGGGGGGGGGGGGGGGGGGGGGGGGGGGGGGGGGGGGGGGGGGGGTTTTTTTTTGGGGAGGGGGGGGGGAAATTTTGGGGTTTTTTTTTGGGGGGGGGGGGGTTCAAGCAGAAACAAGTTTTTGCATCGTAAATAAGCCGTTACAAATGTCATTTAGAAATAGATGGTAATCTAGAAAGATGCTTTTCAAAAAAACATATATCCCCTACGGGGCCCCAGCAGCATATAGCTGGAGTATTAACCATGATAAAAATACAGGTGAATTCATGAACAGATTGGTATTTTGAAAAATCAAGCGCAAAAAAAAATCAGCGCTTTAATTGGCAGTGAAAGGTCATGGTGTCAACGCGGTAAATGTTGGATGAGGAACACAGCATGGTAACAACATCTCAGTTTGAGCCTTTGGTTCACGTAACATGTAAGCTATAAACTGCATGTAAGTTTTTAAGCATGGACAGCACCTGTAACATAGAGGCCTATGTCATCCTAAAATGTCTATATCTTCTTCCATTATGGTTTCTGAAACTGCGAGCCTTTCTTCTTTCACAAATAAGCCACTTCTTCTCTCTTTCAACTTCTGTCTGTACTCTTTCTGTACCCTCAGCTTTTCTACCTTTGGTTTTCTGTCTTGATTTTTGTTTTTCTATGGAGAAAAGAAACACATAATTATGCATAAATAATCTTTGTGAACATGTATAACAAAGATCTACACTGTCAACAAGGAACCCAGACATTTAATATTAAGTACATTCATAGAATGACAATCTTAAAAAAATCATCATTATATTCTGATTTAAAATCTGTTAAACTAAAGAGGGAAGCTAAAAAGTCTTCTTTTTCCGGTGATACATATTCCTATCATTTATGCCCAAGGACACAACAATCAAGCAAAGACAACTGTTAATTGCCAATCTGAAACAATGAATTGTTATCTGCATTGGTATGACCTTACAACTGAAACCATCATTTGGTTCCAGAATATCAACCAAGCATTTTACTATAGCATTCTTACGAACTGTCAAAGATAGATGCACCTATGACAGCAGATAGAAATGCATTTTCTGAAGGAAAAAAATAATTGAAAAATCTAGGCCATATTTCATGATCTAGTTCTACATCAGCAGGATCTAGATCTGTAGGACTGATATTTTGAGCACTGCTGTATTGTGAAACAGGTAAAGGCCCGAGATGCTGCACGTACTTTAAGGGGAGACAAATCTTTATATAGAGACCACGGGGAACCATACCTAGAATTTGATGACACCAACAAGGAAAAAAACAACTGTTTATTGTCAATTTGAAACTGTGAAGTGTTATCTGCATTGGTACTAACAACTGAAACCATCAGTCGGTTTCAGAATATCAACCAAGCATTTTACTATAGCATTCGTACGAACTGTCAAAGATAGATGCACCTATGACAGCAGATAGAAATGCATTTTCTGAAGGAAAAAAATAATAAACTACATCAGCCGGATCTAGATCTGATAATCATTCCAAATGTTTGCCCTGTTTCTCAATGAAATATATATATTTGTTATTGCCTGTTCAAAATTTTAGCAAAAACACTGAGCTTTTTTCAGTGCTCTTTGTTTGCAGCTGTGATGATAATCACCGACTTACTAAAACTTTGAAGACAAACATTTATTCTCTATGAAAAGTGTTTTAAACACCTGACAATCAACAAATGGTAGAACCGTATTTATTAACTTATCAGCTGGTTTGAAAGGTGGTTCATGCTTTTAACTGAAGGTTACTATATGTACCTTAGAGAACTTTCTGTTGGAATTATGACAATGATGATCTTTCGTGACATCATTTGACTGAACACAATGGAAGTTGACTATATCCTGTATCTTCTGCAACTTCACATCATCTATTGCATTCAAATCTAAAACACAACATTTGGTATTTAGTTCAATGCAGAATTTAAGGTGACTGTACGTTTAGTTGTTTTGACACCAGTGAAATATTTCACAAGGTTAATCTGATGTGGTATAAAACAGCAATTCAGCTTGTACATTGCAAAGCTCAAAGATCATATAAAGACCTTTAATGATGTAAAAGTACATAATCAATATTTAAAACTAAATAACAACGTTTAATAAGCCAATCTCCTTGACACTGTGCCTCATATAATGCCTTTAATGGTGGAGAATGGAGGAATTATCAGGACAACAATCAAATTAAACCTGCCATTAGAAAACCTTCTCTGTTGAGTTATAGTATTTGAAGTTTACAACCTTACCTTTTAATTGCCAATTAAATAATGTTAATTTTAACACAATTTAAGCTTCAGACTAGAGGTGGTTTTTCAGAATAGAAATATATGTCTCAGAAGTAATTTGTTTAGCTATGGATGGTGTCTCTAAAGCGATTAATGCAAGTGGTAAAACATGTTTGAAGTTCAAGCTAAAACAATTTAGTTTCTATTTACATTATACAAGACCTTTGAATTTCGTACCTATCACAAATTCTGAGGTGTGTTTGCTGAATGTTGCTGACGGGTTGATAATCTTGATAATTTCCATCTGTTGCCGGAGCCCTAACTCGTTACTGATTGTAAGTGATAATTCATCAACAGTTTTTGCCTTCTGTGACTTTGTCATGTGACTCCTGAAACAGGAAACAAAACAGTTTCAAACTCAAATTCATTAATAATATGCCACTTACATACTAAACAATTGCAAAATTTAGAGAAACAAAATTTTAAACCAATGTTGGGTGGATAAAACCATCCCTGATTCAATACTACAAAAGCGGTCAATACTGGTCGACTGGTGGTCAATTAAATGTATTGTGAGAATTTTTGGTTATTCTATTGCAAAAAATGAACTTATGCTTCAAATTATGAAATAATACTATAGTCAGCTTAATCCACTGGTCAATACCTCTAGAAATATCTGTTAAATGATGTCATTTTTGTTTCATCAACAGGCAAGATAAGATCTTTAAACTAGGACTGTGCCCAGCAGCAGTGCTGAATTTTCAGTTTATACAAACACATACCATTTTTTACAAGGTATATTTTTCGATCTGCAGGACTGATATTTTGAGGACGGTTGTATTGTAGAACAGGTATAGGCCTGAGATGCTGCAGGTACTGTAAGGGGAGACAAATCTTTACATGGAGAACCACAGCTAGAGTTAGACGACACATCATCCTCTTCCTCGTCCGAACACGGTACACTGCCCAACATGGAGGAATCTGTAAGTACAAGTGTACATACATTACGTTACAATTTGATGTTACAGTAAACTCCGCTTATAACAAACTCCTCGGGACATATCAAATTTGTTCCTTATATCCGGAGTTCCTTATATCCGTATATCGAATAAGTTCCTTATATGCGATGTATATATATCGAACTAAAATATATATCGAACAAGTATTTTTATAGTCAAATGTTATAAAATCTGAACCATCAACTTTTGATTTTCCTACCTGCTTTTGAGGAGTTATAAAGATATATAATTGTTACATGTATCCTTTTTAATACCCATAAATCTATGCAGAATAATTGGAAGGATTAATAAAACAAAAAAGACAGTTACTGTTTTCATTGGCAATACCTAAACAAATACAAATGAAGAAAGCTGATTTTCGCTCACTTGCCATAATTTGATATATTTTACAAGGTATTTTTTCCAAAAATGGGATTTCATCCGGTCTGCATTCTAGAAACGCTCAAAATTATTTACTTTAAATATTATCACTTGAATATTGTACTTAGCAATTATGTTTGTACTCTCATTTAACTAGTTTACCAAAATGTTACACATTTGTCATTATTTACTTATGAATGATAGCTACAAGTATGCTATAAAATACAATGCAGACGGCAAACGAAAAATGCAAAATCAACACATTTTTTAAAACTTTTCTGAACATATTTGCAGTTCGATATATACGATTACTTTACTATACATTTTGTATTGTTGGGCCAGAAAATAGTGTTCCTTATATTCGAAGTTTCCTTATAACCGGAGTACAATATAACCGTATATTTTACATTAAACAAAGAAGGGTAAAAATCGGGCCAAAAAAACTTGTTCGTTATATCCGAAGTTACGTTATATCCGAAGTCGATATATACGGAGTTTACTGTATTGCAATTACATGTATAGAAGCAGGGTAAACTTTTTTAGTAGGTGTGAATTTATTTTAATTATACTAATTTATTTTAGCTCTATTGAGTCACTCACGAGTCCAGTTCCTGGAAAAACCAGTACTGGTGTCATGTGAGAAGGAATGGTTGTGACCCCAGTGGGGCTCGAACCTGCAACCTCCAGGATGAGTAGCAGACACCGTAACCTCTACACCACCACTGGTGTGAATTTAACTGTCAGATACATAAAAACTTAAGATAATATAGAGACCATTACACCATTAATCCAGACTGTAAATGTAGACATAATAAACAGTGATGAACCGCCACTAGTTTACTAAAAACTTTATAATTTGAGCACAGAACATACTAGGCTAGCTATTATCAGAGAACACATTTTCCACTACTCAAATGATGTAGTCTAATTCATTTGGCTCTCATTTGACCCAGGAAGAAAGTGATCATTCAAACACTATCCCCTTTGCTTCTACCTCAAATTAATTACGCAAGCACTCGGGCAGACCCTTAGAGCATCCAACAGAATTGTGCAATAAAGAACAAGTACACTGTTTAACCTAGCAGAGGTTTCTTACTCTTAGCCTCAACCCTTGCAGGTTCAATCTGAAGTTATTCTAAAAGAAGATATCAATATGAACAACAAAATCAATTCACATAGGATATGCTAATGCACATTTGAAAACAATCAATACCTATAAGATAATTCAGGTTTGAGTCAAGTCCCTGAATACATGGGTCTGTATCAATATCCAACGTAAACGTATCATCGTCGCCGTCAATATAAAGGTCGTCAATGCTGCACTCTGACCCCGCTGTCACATAGGACGATCCTGATACACGCTCCACTGGAGATTGGTCACCAACATCATATACACTGAATAACACATCAATTGATGAATATGCATATGAAAACATTAATATCATATATATTCTTGAAACAGACTAAATGAAATTATTAATACAATATATTTTCTTGAAATAGACTAAGATAATTTCTAATTTATTCTAGAGTAGAAAAGGTATGAATAATCTTACTGACCAAACTGTAAAGATAATTTTTTTATAGCTTATACTTAAAGATAATTTTTAATTTCCTGACCACTTGTCCAGCAATGTTTAGCATACAGTTAGTGCATGAACTCTAACTCAATACTAAAACTGTTGCTGTAGTTTGTTAATATATCATCAATAGCCATGACCCGCTGTATGATAAGTTTTTAGTGTGCAAGGGGAGATAGTTTTTAATTAACCTCTGCAATTTATGTGCAATGAGAGCCTAAAGTGGAATGACCACACATGTGTACAAAGTTTGAATGTAATGCAGCAAATGCTTATAAAGTTATATTTCAACAAGAATTTTAGTGTTTATGGAAAGAATAGTTGTGATTTACCTCAGCAAAATCCATTAAATTATGCATCATGAGAAACTAAATGGTGCAGTGCTTATAAAAATGAATATGTTTACAAAACGTTAAAGCAATGCAGGCATGATACTTCAACGTACATAGTATAATGCATTTACAATTTGGGATTAATAACTGGAAATAGCACAGTAAATTTGAACATTTAAGTTTTTCTTTTGGTTGTAAAGTTTATAATATTAAAGAAGATCACCAAATGGCAGTAACATCTTGACAATACCTTTTGTATAGATCCAATACATTATCATCTTCATCACTGTCTTGACCAAGTGGTAGTTTATAGTTACCGGTTATGAACACTTCAGACGACCATGGGCTGTAAAGGTATTCATAAACACAATTCAAGGAATGCCTATTAATATACATATGTGTCATTGAAATAAACATACTATGAAAGCTGGTTTGCTTGCGGCCACTGATTAGGTACTTGTTTTATCACTGATGAGCAGCCTATTCATAGTGATAAAACAAGTACCTAGTCAGTTGCCGCAGAGCAAACCAGCTTTCACAGTATGTTTGTTTCAATGAATGGCATTTTAAGGCACATCCAGATCTAAGGTCATTGACTGAACTGACCTTTATGTTTGCAGCATTTTATAAAGAAAATAGGCAAACTCTCCTATTTCTTCATACAGTAACTTGGTAAACTCAGCATTTATCATAGGCTTTTTTGTGTGTTTCAGCTGATACAAAACATAATTAAGTTGTTTTACACAAACTGAATCATTAGCAATGCTTAGAATTTAAATCAACCTGAAGACACTTGTTAAAGTCGTTTACTTTTCAACTTTGATTTACTTAAACTAAAGTTGCAACTAAAAGAGCCTATTAATATCCACTGCCCTGTATGTATTAATGAGATAATATCCGTTCCAGCTGTGTTTATCATCAAATGAACAATGATTTGGAGTTTTGATGCGCAGCAATTAACCAAAGACATGACAAAGGCCCGAGTGGTTTATAACTGTGCATAAGAAAGACAAAGAGTTGTTAATTAGATAATAACAACTTTATCAATTCTCACTTTGCTTATAATGGCATTATAAAACATAACTTTTATAGTCTTTTCTTTTTATATATGGAGATAAATACATAATATGCAAGTTATGTTAGAATGAACCGTAGAATAGTCATAGTGAGCAGAGACAGTATCACAATGTCACTGTACTATACAATATTCATCTACTGTCGGCTTTGCCGTGACATCATACTGACCAGTTCACCAATCAGATTATTAGGTCGCTTTCATTTCTTCATTCGGTAAAAGGTGAAAACTCAGGTCTTTACAGTTGACTCATATGCAAGTTTATATTTATTTTAAACGAAACAAAAAGCTTTTAACAACACAGAATTATTATAAAACAATCCAATAGTTTCAAAGTAAACTGTAATGGAAAATTGTCGTCTTTCATTGATAATCTTGGTTACTGTATTATTCAAAGTTAAAGATGCATAGAGACCAATGATGACAGCAGAGGAATCACCTTTCCCGAATGTAAATAATTTATCAGTAACCAGATGTGCGAAGCCGAGAATTGTCGAAATAGGTTTAAACATGTAACACAAGCTATCTATAGCTTTTGACCTACCGACCGTGTGGCAAAATCATGTTCTGTATGGCAAATCCATTACAGAAATTGACATCTCCTGAATTCCTGTTTATATATTGTTAGACGTTAACATGTCAAATATATATGCAGCTGTCTATTATAAAACACATTGCAGCTATGAAAACTACTAAAACAAAAAGCAAAGTACAGTAGGAGGGGTCCACAGTGGTCCATGCTGCCAGGTGAGTCACATGTTGTTAATGTTTGGTAGCATTTTACCTTGTAAATGGTGCGTCTGAAAGCATGATGAATAGACAGACGCGTTGAGAAAAGTTTGGTATGAAAATCACACTTGAGACATTTTCGTTTGCACAACAAGTGGAAATAGTTTAGATCTTGTGAACAAAATGTGGCGTCAACGTGGATCTCATGCGTGCTACGTCACAACCGCCTTGCCTACCTAAAGCTTTAGCTGATTGGATTGTACAGTAAGATAAATTACAACAAAGGTTGTGATTGGCTAATGGAAAAGAGTAGTCGGACTTGCTTGGTATTTGTCCAAAAACGCCGGGCGAAAAGTATTTTGGCATATTTCACCAATTTTTATCGAAACTAATACATGATTATCATTCAAAATTATATGCATATCTCAAATACATACAGAAACTAAAATAAAGTTATTTATCACTGTCAAGTTTGCTGAGAAATATTAAGATAATAAAAATGTAATTAGTCGATTGGAGTTACTCCCCCTTTGTAATTTGCATAAACTTGTTTACAAATGGCGACTAAGTAACAAGATTATGGAAAACTAGGATAAAAGCGCAATTAAGTAAAATATTTGTGGATGCTTTTTTCGATTTCATGTTTCTATGTTTTGATTATAGGCTATTGCCTTATTTCACCTTTTTGCTTATATTCACTCATGCACAGATGCAGGTGTAAAAACGGAAGAAAATTTATTAAAAGTTCCAAACATCTTTAGTACCTACTAACTACTTCTTCTAGTGACAAAAGTCTTTTGCTCATAGTCGTATGTCATTTTGCGCTTGTTATTCTCCAAAAACAATTTGTGACCATAAATCATATCGTAGACTCTGACAAGAGACTTTGTATTTTTCCTTCAATGCTAGCCTAATTCATTTGGTGTTCAGTTTGACCCATTGTATGAACTGTCAACCATACATGCTACTAGTGAGACCCTAACCCCGGAGCTCAGACAAAGCTTGCAAAAAATTCTGGTAAATAAAAATGTGAGAAAAAAGTTATAGAAAGCTCGTGAAATATCAACCATTGAACTTGTTTTCCATTTTGAATATACACAGGCAATACCTTGACATGTGATATGGACAATAGGCAAGGAGTATAATATGTTTACACTTCCTGTAGAATAACAACTGATGTGTTGACGCTTTCGTGTTAATTGTAATTATCATCTTAGGTAAATGCCCAGAGGAAAGTTAGCGGCGATTCATAAATGATTCAAACAATCGTGATTAGCCGATAATTAACCCACAAAAAAGTCACTACTCTTGAAACATGCCCCTGACTAAGTCATCATTAATTTAATTAAGAAAATTAAAATCAGCATGTCTACTTGTCTAGTAGTTCGTCCATAGTTTGGAGCACTGCATGTCATCAGTTATCACTTGTTATCTTAGCTTTTGATGAGATTGATGCTTAAGTTAGCATCTCAGATATGAGACTATGAGTTATCAAGAAATATTGTTTTGTAAAAGGACATTCTGTTAATATAATAAATAGGAATTTTTGTGTTCTTGAGCGTACTTTAAATTGTCAGAGTATCCACTATGATATTTATAATTATGTGACTGACTAAAAGTGAACATAATAGACTTTCTGCAATGAAAACAAAGGATAAGAACATGTTAGGAACAGCACTATAGAAGTTTATGAATATTTATACTAATTAAGGTATTGGTGATACATTTGTATAATGGTTTGATAAAAATATACATGTTGAGTACAAATACTTGTTTCATCTTTTAAGACATTCTAATTTCCTTTGAAATCTCAGGTAACAGATATGAGGTAAACACATAAAAGCAAGATGTCACTGAGAACCAAGATAAATGGATTCACCGCATGGGTGAACCTGCGGCTCACCCCGTATAACCAGCTACTTAACAATGTGCTGATGGATCTTGTAACAGGAACACACATGAAATATCTTGTTGAGAGTTTTACAGGCAGTAACATTAAAGGTCTTGAAAATATGGATGGGTAAGTAACCTATGTACAGTACCGTACCAAGTAATCTTGGTACGCAGTGATGTAATTATCAGTACTCTCATTTTTATTTTTTTAACAAGGAGAACCAAAATTGTTTATTGGAATTTATGTTAAAAGTCATGCACTGTTGAAACACATTGTTAAACAATTTACATTGCTGAATGTCGTAGAGAAAGAGGAATCTCTAAAATATCTGTCAACCACATCTGTAAGGTTTAAAGGCCAGCTTACATAATATTATGAACATACATGTATGTATTTCAAAAAGAATTAACGGCAAATAAATGCATGTGGAAAATGTTTGAATGGAATCTTTTGTTACAAATACTTCGACATCAATTAAGGGGCGAGGTTATCACATCATTGACGTCAGGTCAATTGACAATGCTAATTATCTTTTGCCTTTTTTCCAGAATTATGTAAAGACCTGAATTGCTATTATAACAATATTAATTTTCTACAATCGAGGTGAATGTTAACATAGATTTCACTGTAACCAAAAGACCAATTTTCAAATGTTTTAGAGCAAAAAAGGCAAAATAAAAAATTATATATATGTAAAAAAAAAATTTAATTTTTTTGGCAATAAGACCCAGACCACAACTTTTTTCGACGTAATACTTCATTGTTGATTGAAAATGTTTATTTTTCCAGACTTACAGATCAGCAGAAACAGACACGGGTCGACTGGGTTGTTCAGGAACTGAAAAAGAAGAATGTCATTGCTGAAGATGTCTTTGTTGACACACGTCTATTTGCCATGAGAAGTGCTGATCATGTAATTCTCATATTTAAAATACACATATAATCACAAATTCAGTGTGAAGAATATTGACAGACATACATTGTATTTGAATAAAGAAAATAAATGAACTTTCATTCCATTTTTTTTTTATATACATGTATTTAGAATTTAATAAGTAAAGTGCTTCTGCTTATGTTTGTGAGACAATGTAGACTTGCTTTGTATCAATGAGCTATATAACTATGTATCATGCAGATACTGGTACACATGAACAATATGCATAGGCAATAGTTCTGCACAAAACCTCTTACATAAATCACGGACCTATATACACATATGTGTATATAGGTCCGTGCATAAATATAGTTTTTAAGAACTCTGTATTTTAAGTAAAACTCATATATTGCTAACTGTATTGTTTGGTTATATTCTTCTACTAACCTGCAGTTGTCACATGGTTATATTCTTCTACAAACCTGCAGTTGTCACATGGTTATATTCTTCTACTAACCTGCAGTTGTCACATGGTTATATTCTTCTACTAACCTGCAGTTGTCACAGCTATTAGTACTACAGTAAAACATAATATTTTATACAGACTTGCTAGATTAATTCTCTATTTACTTTTCCTCAGGTGTTTAACCTACTTTGGCGACTGATAAGCCACGACATATGGTTTGTATGGGAGAGAGCAGAATACTTACAAGTAGATGATCTTGACATTCTCACACAGGTCCACTTCACGGTCAGTAGCACTTTTTCATGCAGGAAATACCCATATGTTGTAAACATCAACATTAATGTTCCATAGTTTCCAATGAGTTGTGCATTTATGCAACATACTCGGCTGAACATACTATTCACTGGTAATGTGGAAGGATAGTGTTTTAAATGTCAGCCTGTGCCTGTTCCTCCAAATCCATTCCGTACTCTAGCTCATTAAAAGTCCATAGGTTTGACCTATAAGGTCATACTGCCATAACTGTTTTTATCTCCTTTGTGTAATATAGTGTAACTGTAGTCCTTTTGTCTAGTTAGTTGATATGGGATGATGGTTGTCTAACAACTGACATATTATTACAGTGGACACCTGAACCTCCACCAAGGAAGAAGAAAGCCAAGAGTAAACAGAAGAAGTCCTTGCTGTCAGGATTTGGTCCCTCTATCAGTGCCTCAGAAGAAAAGGCTGAGAAACCAGAAGATGTAAGTGTTGTACTGTCCACTTGCATAACACAACTGATCAAAAATCCAATAGAAGTAAAAAGGCCATCACCACATAATGTCCTTGATTCTCAGAATGCTTTAATTATAAGTGTGTGTAGGGAAAAAAAGTGCAGATTATTTATAAGATTGTACTTCAGGCTAGCTATCTGCGATGAAGGTCGAGGTGTTTACATTGCTCTGAGAAAACTTGTGCTGATAATTGACTTGTATGACATTCATGCAGTTCCCTTGTGTTTCAGATTTAACAAAATGGTAGAACCTTGTCACCTTTTTAAGATTTGTACTCAAGCAATACCATAAAAATGTGCAAAACTTAACATATGCGCTAAACAGATATTCACATAATTTGCTAAGATGACAGACGCAGAAGTGATTTGCTATAATAAACAAGTGTCATCTAACTGACATTTTAATATTGCACATACATGTAAATTGTATTTGATTAACTTTTTATAAAGTTTTTGATTAATTTATACACATGAAGGCAGAAAGTGTCCAGTCCTGCCGGTGGTCTGCAAGGCATTGTATTGACACTTTTGATAACGATGATGACATGGGGGTTGTTATAGTAGACATACCCTCAGTTAGTGCTCTGTCTGATGATGATAATACAAGTGATGATTCTGAGTATTCATATGAGGTATTATGCAGGTACATGTATATTTTATGTTGAGTGAGGATGCTTTGATTTAAAATGAGACTGAACGTATGCTAAACTAACGCTTTGTGACATTTCAGGAAGTGCAGCACATTGGTTTTGATGTGTTTTCTTTATTTAGTTGTTACTATTGTTGATATTAATAGAGATAATGTAGTGCATAATGTCACTTTGGTTTAATCATCTTTTATATATGTGTTACATTTGTATATACTCTCAGGACTAATTTTTTCAATTAACTCATATAGAGATGCATGTATTCAAATGTATGTAATTTTTCCCAATGCAACTGTTACAGTCAATGAGTCATCACAGTTTTGATATATGGGAGGACTGGGTAAGACTATTTCACAAGAAGCAGGCAAAATATTCTGTATGCTGGGGATTGGTAGCACAAAAACAGGAATTATTGATACTTGATTCCTAACAAGAATTTCTGCATAGCATGATTGAAACTTGGTTGTAACATGCTGGTTTTCACTGGACTCAAAATACATTGTAGTTTATGCACAGAGTAAATTCTTGACAACATTCCTTGAGTTATCACACAAGGTTCACACAAGAGCCACTTCTGTTACATTTTCAAATTCTTTTGCACAAGCTTCAAATTTATTAAGACTGTTAGTATCATGTTATGTTAAAACGATATGCATTAAGATACAACCTTATTGCCCTTGTCATTACTAGATGCATCTTCATGAGATGTGGCATTTGGTCATGTGAGATAGCCATCATCAACTTTCCTTGGTAATCAACTTCATAGGTAGGCTCTATATTACATGTAGGCAGAGAACGACCCCCTCCTACTATCCTAATATGTTATAGTCAAAGGTCATGTATCTTATATTGTTATTCTTGGTTAATTCTATTTTTTTGACAACTGGCTCTGGACTATAGAAATGAGTCAGTAGTCCTAGTTTAGAAGTGGTTACAGTACATGTTACAAGACGTGATAATTTACTGAACACTTTTTTTCCGACAAAAAGTGTGAACATTAAAGAACCTTGGAAAAGTGTATTCTATGCAACTTTAGTCACCTCATTTCATAATATTGATATAGAGCTTGTACAAAATAGGTCTGTATTAATTTCCCTATTCATTACCATTGATATACGTTTTCTTGTTATTGATGACAATTTTAGGGCAGAGGAAGAACACAGCTGTGCTGGAACTTTGGCACTGACAATGTAAAAGCTGCTCCACTTACTAATAATAAAGAGGAAATAGAACAGACTTGTCCTACAGATTCAGATGAAGATATACTAGAGCAAGATTTACTAGAGGATGTTGATGTTAAACAGGATAGATATGTTAGTCAGACTGATCACAATGTGAATGATGGTTCGAACATGACTGAAGATGATGATGAGGACTTTCAACCTGAAGCTGTTCAGGAACCAGGCTATACAAGTGGAGATAGCATGAAACACAGTGATACGGATACTGAAGCTTCTGCAGATTGCCATGACACAAATAGAAACAACCCTGACTGTGATGAGAATGATTCCTCTGAAACATTACAGAAACAGCTGGTCAGTATATACATGATACCTCTGAAAGATTCGGATGATTCTGATGAGGCCTCCAGTATGATTTCTGGAAGGGTCTCACCATGGCCTGTGGAGGAAGGTCCAGTCTCACCACAAATTCACATGGAAACTGATTCATCAAGTAAATATTCTAAAGGGCAGAATATCTTCTTAGATGAAGATGAGAGTCGATTTAGTGAAAAAAAAATTTCAACATCATCTTATGTATCAGAAAATAACTCAAAGTCTAAGAACAAAAGCACACAATCTAAAAAAGATGCTGAAGTGTTAAGCGAGAGGAAGTCCAAGAAAATGTCATTGATATCAGAAGAAAGGCAGAATACTGAAAGCAAAACCACAGGTAATAAAAGAGAAACTAAAAAGCAGAATTACACACATAATCAAAGTTTTGATGATGACACTTCACAGATTGAATTACTAAAGCTAAGTTTAGAGCAGTCCCTTAGTTTAACTGAGAAACCTAGTAAGGTAGTGCGCACTTTACGTGATGTTGGCAGATGGAGAGACACAGAAGTGGAAGACAGTCCAATTCAAAGATCTAGTACATTTTCTACAACCAGCAGTAAATCATCAGTAAAGGGGAGTAATTCATCTTCAAGAAGGGGAAGCTACTCTTCAAAATGCAGTCAGAAAAAGCCCAGCGAGAAAATTGAACACAAAGAAGAAAAGAATGTTGGATTTGATGTTGAGAAGACAAGTTCTTCAAGAAGTTCCAGGCAGCCATCACCAACCTGGTTTAAAACAGTGAAACCTATAGAGCCTGTATGAATACTAGGATTACCTGGGACTTAAGAAAAGATAATGTCGTTCAAGCAGAACTCATATATTTCTTTCCTTTATAAAGTATAAATAACTAGCCCTTATTGTAGAAATCTATGATGTTATAGAAAATCGTGATAACATCTGATTGTTTGAGATTTTGTAGATATGAATGAAAAGTGAGTTCTGTTTGAGCAACACTAGCTTTCATGTAGACAAATAGTAGTGCATGTTAGACATTTTTTTGGGTATTGAAATTTTAAATGTTTAACCAGTTTATAAAATGTAAAATTTGGTAAGGGTTTATTATCTTTCTCGTCTTAATATGTCACATGAAATTAATTGATGTCTTGTTATCGATTTGTATGGTTTTGTAAAATATATATGGTAAAACATTTTTTTTTTTAATTTTAACTCATTTATTCAAATGAAAGAAAATATAAACAGAACATAATCATTATATCCTTTAAAACTAGAGCATAATAATAATTATTTCATTTGTTGCAGATTTTGTAATAAACATTTGCTGAAATAAAAACTCACCTCATCTGTGTCTGTTTTTACATTCTTGTATTTGGGAGGTGTTTTGGAAAGGTTTTTGGATGATTTTTTTTCTGAGATTGCATTATCCACCCTTGTTTTAGCAATTAAATTGGATTATTCTTGTGTGTGTCTAATGGAGAGAATATCCAACACTGCCTTTCTATCTTTCATTATGTTAAAATGACTGTGTATTACATGGCACCACATACAGGGTAATGCAATCTCTATTCTTAGTTGAGTCTAAAACTATTTTGCATGTTTTTCTAGTTTAATATGATATACATGTATTTCCATTTTCAGAGTTAATTTTAACGAAGAAAATGTTTTTGTTGAGTATGGAAGATATATTAATTAGATTTACTAACAATTTCTGTGAAGTTGTTTATTGTGGATATTATTGTGTTTTAGAACTGATACTGGGATCTGGTGTTTTAGACTTTCACAGGTTTGTGGTAGAGTTTGTTTTGGATATGAAATGTATTTGCACAACTTACACATTTGTTTAGGATAGTACATAGAACTAATTAACTGAAGTAATCAGTATTTGTTTGGATTGTAAAACAGCGAATGAAGTCTAAATGCAAAAAAATATTTCTTTCAGTACAGCTAAAATGTTCATACTATTGCCATGTGTCAAAAATGTCTTTTTTTAAGTGAATAACGAATCATTAATTAAAAGTTCTATTTGCCAAAGGGCTTTTCAGGGTATACAAGTAACTTTATAATGTCCTGTTACATTTACAATGTATAATATAATAAATGCATTAATTAAGAATGGTTTGAAATTAAAGACACCAACAAAGAATTACACATGCTGTATCCATGTGCATCTTTTGGCTTTAATACGAGCCTGGACCCAGACAAGCCTCAGTGCAACTGTACAGCAAGGATTCAGCTGTATACATGTCTAAAGGCGTCATAGTTACATTTTCTCATTTCTGCAAAAAATACTTTTGATTTAAGTCAGTTTTATTTTCTTATAAATGCAATTATCAAAAGTTGATCAGTATTGTTGTTTTAACATGTCATGTATTGTCATGCAGACGGAATTTAGTTAACAATTTCCCGCACTAATTTTTAGGACGATGATGAGAAATGGATCAAGTTCCCGAATGCAGAATATATGAAAGGTTTCAAGAAGAAGCAGAGAAAGCCCGATGAGTACCCGCCGCCTGAAGAGTGTATCCTAGAAATGATCAATCACCAACTCAAGGTACACAACTCTGTGTTTTGCTTTACTGTTATTGTACATCATGTCTTTTCCAAATGGTCTGAGGCAAAGCAAGCCCTAATCTTTGGAATCGGTGAATGCTCAGCCTGTTATATGTTTACATGTTTTTAAGTGTTTGCCTTTACTTAACCTGTTTGACTTAGTAATTGATTTTTGCAATAAAATCTCGGTTTACCTTATTCCATAATTATGATAAAATTTATACAGATTTTTAACTAATCTCCTTTCTTATTATTTCCAAATTTATGTTAGTTCATAGAGGCATTAGGTTAAAAGAAACTTAAACTTTACAGACAGTTTACACAAAACATATAAATTACACATGAAATAAACAATGTTGAATTTCAGAAACATTTTCGGTCCACCCGTCATCCCTCATCGGTAACTTATTCTTAAAAGGAAGATCTATTTTTGAAGTTCTGGGTTCACTTTTGCACTCTTAGAGGTTGAAGTTCAGTATAATTTATAAAGATATTTGTAATGTCTTTTACATCTTATCGGAACAAAATTCTTTTTTAAAAATCAATTTTCAAAATTGTTTAAAGAATTATTTTTAAATTCTTAAAAAATCCAATTTTGAATTGGCGTTGAGATATTCTGAATAATTATCATGATTCCAGTTTAGAAGGTAAGTTCAGTTCTCTCAGAAGGTTTAACCAGATATGGTGAATCTGATTTGATGGACTTTACCAGATGTATGATCTCCCTTGAGATGTTTGTGTCAATTGTTAAGCTAAAGTGAACCTTGTACACATTATGGTGATTGAAAAGAGATGCAGCAATCTATGAGTTCAAAACTGTCAGTGTCCGTCCTCATTCAGGCTACCAGCCTCCAGTCATTTTTAAGAAACAGGTAATTAATTAATTAATTAAACATTAATTGAATATCAATTATTCATTTTAAAATTCTCAGTAAGAATGCTACTGGGTTTGAAAGTAAACACATGTTTTAAACTACCTGGTAACTAACATTGAAAGTATGTAATTTTTTGGCTAGATACAAAGAGTTACTCATGTCATTGACAGTTTTGAATATACTTGGCCTTAGCTGAAGTTTTTATGGGAGCTTTGTTTTGACATTTATATGTAGATCTCTTACACAAAAATTGCATTTGAACAGTTATATCCTAATGTATTAGCATCAGTTTTGTCTGTTAAGATGGAGTATTGTTTGTTTAACAGAGAATGCACTTATCAGACAGCGTAACCTCAGACAGTGTAACCTCAGACAGTGTAATCTGACAGTGTGACCTCAGACAGCGTAACCTCAGACACTGACAGACAGTGTAGTTGTAATATTTCAGCACTCTGAAGATTCTTGCACAAGAGAGCAATATTCATGTACCCTTCTTAGTAGCTTGACTGTCATTGTAAAGTAAAATGTGTGATAGAACAACACTCTGATCTTTAAGCTGGTCCTGAGCATGAAGGATACAAATAGTCTTGGGTTCAAGGCATCATCAAGCTTCTGTTATATGTCACATTTAATGTTTAATAGTCATGACTTTTGGTCATTGCTTTTGTGAATAATGTCCTTTGGGCTTGTTCAACAAGTCAGAACTCAGGTAAGGAATATAGAGCCACTGTGGCCTTTTGTTCTTCCAAAAGCTTTTTACATTTTACAGTGTTGATTCAGTCCCTTAAAGTACATAGTACATTGTCAAACTGACAGAGAGCATTTTAGTCCACTCTTTTTCTCTCTTTTGGTGTGCTTGGATGTGTGTTGCTTTTACAGAATTACAGTACTTGCACTTAAAGCAAATCATCAATTTGGTTTAACATTTATAAATTTTTTTGGTGACAGGCTTCTTCAGGTGGTATGGACACAGTTTTGAAAGCACTTTTTAGTATTTTGAAAATAGGATTTCAGAAACAGTCCCAAACATATTTCCCATGACCTAGGTGCAGATGACTTGGATTTCTTGACATGTTGCTAATTTCAAAACTTCGCCAATATCAGTTAAATGTTTTGCTGAAATAATTATGTCGGTATGTTTCAGTTACTGATGCTTTTATATGTATGATTTAAGAAACAGTACAACAGATAAGCAATACTGATTGGCTGATATCTGTAGCCAATTAAAATAGACAAAATTAATGTTATCAATGCTGCAAAAGACACTTCTGAAGTGTTATGGTCGTGGTTACTTCTTCGGGCTATGCAAACTTGAATGATTATAAGTAAGTTGTAATGGTAGGCAAGATGGCATGGTAATTTCAAAATAATTCCACAGATTCAGAATAGAAGCATATGCTTTTGAACTTAGAATAAGAAATTCCTTAATAACAATTTCATTGGATTTCTTTTGTTTTGCTTCAGATAACCCGTGATGGTAAAGGCTTATTTTGCTATGTAAGTAAAATACATTCTAGTTAGAAATGGCATGTATTTATGGCTTACAGAAGTCAAACATAGTTGAAATCTCAAGTTCTACCATGATCTTGGTCTGTTTGCTTACATGATGTTACTGATAACAATTAATTGTACTGCTATTGTAGAACCTATAACTTACTAACAAAAGTTTACAGTCTAAAAGAATAAATAGTTACTTAAACAATACTGTTTTTTATGAGTTGATAATAGGTGTAGCTAGGCTAATGTTGATATCAGCTGTAGGCTGAGCTAAGCACTAAGCATTGTCGTGATTGATCATTGTAGATTATGCTCCTTTTGATTGGCAAGCATGAGCAAGTTTTCTTCTATCTAAACTCAGAAATATAGTACTGTCAGAATATTCATACTTAGATGTAAATGTTGTGTACCTAGATATAGGAAGTTAGTGACTATGCTATGATAACATCTGTTTAACAGACCACTCTGTACGCATGCAATAGTCTAACAGAATGTTGTCTTTCTAGAGTATAGATGATTTTGTAGACAGCCGTGTCTTGTGTGCCCTAGTCAACTCTTTTGTGCCAAACACGTTCACAGCGGATCTGTTACTCAATGACAGGTAAATCTACCAGTTCTAATCATACCGTAATTTGGGTAATGTCTGTGTGACGAAAATTTCATTATTTGTATGCAGACAAACTTATTCACGAATTTTATATTCATGAAAGGATCATTCTTTTAAAGAAAATCTAAAATGAAACTTAGTGAATATAGAAAATCTAAAATGAAACTTAGTGAATATAGAAAATCTAAAATGAAACTTAGTGAAATAGTGAAAATCAAATCATCACAAATAGTTCCCAATTAACAGTACCACATTCATCCTTCTGTCTTCTAGCTGGTTGTTATTGTCACAGACTCATAACTTTATCTCAGTTTCAAATTGAACTGGGGTGGGGAAGAGATGGGGGGTGGGCATTTGACTTAGGAAGTAGAAGTACCCATTGAATAAAGCAGTCCTTGCCACGATATTCACAGAGAAACCATAGAACTGTTTTTATATGTGCATGTGTATGAAACATTGCATATATTAAAAGGATGCATTTAAGCAGCAAATAGAAACCATCCTGATGAATGATGGTCATAGTCACTGGTACGGCACTAATATGTTACATTTACCATACAGATGGACAATAAACCTTGCCTTGAAGACTGCAGAGAAGATGTTTTATGCAGAGACACCTTTTTCTGCTGAGGACCTTGTTGAGGTAAGAGATTTTTATGCAAAATTGTGCAAGATAATGTCACTTCTAGCAACTCATACTTGGTCAGAACAGGTCATACTTGAATCATTGAGCACTTTCCTTAAGACAACTAAGTTGAATTTGTATTTCTGCTGAATTGAATATATGTTGAATATGAACGTTGTATGTTCATTGTTAATGCAAAGTCATGAATTGTTTGATATGTCTGAAGGAACAGTTTCTACAAGAAATTAATTCTAGAGCAACGTCCATTAACTCTTGTTGTGTAGCAATGGCATTTGAAACAGTATTTGATGTTTCTGTTTGCAGGCTGATCCCACGGCAGTTTGTGCTTACTTTGCATTTTTCCTCATGGTTGCCTATAGATACAGACAGACGACAGCTGTGGTGAATCGCGTGGTACGTTACCACTTCATATTTTGTTATAAAAGTTCTATTTAACGAATCATTTGACTAAAGTGTAAACCATGTCAATATTAAACTAACTTTTAGTCTCATGTGTATAATTGTACTTGTTAGAAGATATCTGTGACCTGAAGTTTATATCAAATCAGTTCAACTTGACCATGAAGAAAGCTGGAAGTTTATTTAACACCTTTAAGCTTGCTTTATAATGCTGGTCAGTTTTGGCCTCACATGTCCGAGCAGGGTTCAAATCCTCTATGAAAAGAGAAAGCATGTGTTGCAAGCTTGACTACACAACTGTAACCCTTGAACAATTAATCACTAGAGTGTGTCAATGGGTTAGTAGGTACATTTGGCTGAAATTATTAATTTTTATGGTAAAATTTCACAAAGTAACAAGCTTAAAGTTTTATGAATGTTTTAATTGTCAGGACTTCATCAACATGCTTATTAGAGAATGTAACCATGATCTGGAAAAGTTCCCACCAATTATCTCCAACATGCAGGAATTACAGAGAAGGAAAGACATCAAACAACAACTAGATAGACATAGACAAGGTAAATGTGAACAGTTAGATAGAGTCTAATAGACATAGACAATGTAAATGTGAACACTTAAATAGAGTCTAATAGACATAGACAATGTAAATGTGAACAGTTAGATAGAGTCTAATAGACATAGACAATGTAAATGTGAACAGTTAGATAGAGTCTAACAGACATAGACAATGTAAATGTGAACACTTAAATAGAGTCTAATAGACATAAACAATGTAAATGTGAACAGTTAGATAGAGTCTAATAGACATAGACAATGTAAATGTGAACAGTTAGATAATCATAAACAATGTAAATGTGAACAGTTACATAATTATAAACAATGTAAATGTGAACAGTTAGATAAAAATTAGGTAAATGTGAACAGTTAGATAAACATAAGGTAAATGTGAACAGTTAAATAAACATAAGGTAAATGTGAACAGTTAGATGAACATAAGGTAAATGTGAACAGTTAGATAAACATAAACAAGGTAAATATGAACAGTTGGATAAATATAAACAAGATAAATGTGATAAGATATACATATGGTAAATGTAAAGTTAATGTGAACAGTTAGATAAACATAAACAAGGTAAATGTAAAGTTAATGTGAACAGTTAGATAAACATAAACAAGGTAAATGTAAAGTTAATGTGAACAGTTAGATAAACATAAACAAGGTAAATGTAAACAGTTAGATAACATAAACAAGGTAAATGTAAACAGTTAGATGACATAAACAAGGTAAATGTAACCAGCTAGATAAACATAAACAAGGTAAATGTAAACAGTTAGATAAACATAAACAAGGTAAATGTAAACAGTTAGATAAACATAAACAAGGTAAATATGAACAGTTGGATAAATATAAACAAGATAAATGTGATAAGATATACATATGGTAAATGTAAAGTTAATGTGAGCAGTTAGATAAACATAAACAAGGTAAATGTAAAGTTAATGTGAACAGTTAGATAAACATAAACAAGGTAAATGTAAACAGTCAGATAACATAAACAAGGTAAATGTAAACAGTTAGATGACATAAACAAGGTAAATGTAAACAGATAAACATAAACAAGGTAAATGTAAACAGTTATATAAACATAAACAAGGTAAATGTAAACAGTTAGATAACATAAACAAGGTAAATGTAAACAGTTAGATAACATAAACAAGGTAAATGTAAACAGTTAGATAAACATAAACAAGGTAAATGTAAACAGTTAGATAACATAAACAAGGTAAATGTGAACAGAAAAATAGGCATAAACAAGGTTAATGATAACAGTCAGTGTTCCCACTCTGGTAAATTATTACGTAAATCACGCAAAAAAAAAAGAAATCGCGCAAATAATTTTCACCACGTGCGAGAATGCGCGCGTACGAAAATGCCGAGGACGAATATGTTCAGCTGGAAATTCAGAATCCCTCTGTATGTTCTAAAAATAGATCATGGAAATTCTACTTTCTCGGCCAATCGGTCGGCATAACTGCTGGTGATTTACCGTTGACGTCATGAAATGTAGACAGGTTTCATATTTGAATGCTCTGGGAATTAATATTAGCACTTTAAAAGTGTGACCAAACTAATGACCTGGGCTTCGACTGCAAAAATGTGGCAGACAAGGCATTTTGTTTTGCTTCACGGTGAATAAAATAAATGATGCCCAACAACAAAGTGAAGAGTTACCATCCACAAGTGCTGAAACAACTACGAGTAGTGTTAAAATTCGGAAAAAGTACCCGAAACTGTTTCATAACAAGTGGTTGCCACGGGTTGTAAAAAATTTAAACGGTCGCAGCTTGTCTATCATATAATTTTCATACCCCCAAAAAATGAGATTTACCCCTTCTTTTTGTATCCAGGGGGTACGTATACCCTTAAAAAAAATACTGAGTGGGAACACTGACAGTTACATAAACATAAGGTAAATGTGAAAGGTAAATGTGAACAGTTATATAAACAGATACAAGTTGACTGTGAAAGATAAATATTAACATAAACAAAGTAAATGTAAACAGTTAGGTAAACATTGACAGGGTAAATGTAAAAAGTTTGATAGGCATAAGCAAGGTAAATGCAACAGTTAGATGAACATAGACAAGATAAATGTGCACAGATAAAAGTAAACAAGATGTTTATAACAGTCAGACAGACATATACAAGGTAACTGTGAGAGGTAGATAAACATAGAGAAGGTAAATGATAACAGATGAACATAGACAAGGTAAATGTAACAGCTAAATAAACATATACAAAATAAATTAGATCAGTCAAATAGATATAGATAAAGTAAATAAGAAGAACTAGGTAACACACTAACATTTATATTAGACATCATTTCAACACAATCCACAACTTTTCCTGTTTGAATATAGAGGAAAAGAGCCTGTACATTATTCTATGATAAAATACATCATGTTTTCGACAAGCAACATGCGGGTAAATGACACATGCATCGTCACTTTCCATATTTATAGGTTACAATGAAATGTAGGGGCACACTATTTCTTATGATAAATGGATAAGGCAGTTGTATATAGTTAGAAAGACAATGTAAGATTATTTGAGGATGTGAAATTACTCCATTTATTTATGTAAATATGAGGGCCTGGACATCTGGGATTGTATGAGTATGTCCAGGTTTGTTGCACATACTCTTGCACACTGTATGAAATGACAGAAATTTCCTCATCTGTCATGATGCCCTTTTTTATCATTAACCTGTAAGCACTATGTACCATACTATTGTATTATTTTGGTTTGTTTTGTAAATTTAAAAGACTGGAATTTATTACACCAAATATTAACGAGTTTCTGTTTTATAATCATTTGCATGAGAGTGATGTTTTGTAAGATATAAATGTTATTGTTTCAGCAATTGAGAACATTCGGAAGAAGTATGATGTGGAGTTTTCCAGAAAGTGGGTACAGCACGTGGAACACGTGCAAAATGAGGTATAAGTTTCATTTCTCCTGTACAGTAAAACAATGTGAGGGTATGTTAAAACAGATGCAATTGTTTCTTTATGTAATAAACATTTGATTTAGATGTTACGTAATTACTAAAAGCAGGAATTTCAGTTTTTATAAACTGGAGAAAGTTTTAGAATATAAAGCTATACAAGTATGTCCAGGTCAGAGTTTAAAGACAAAAATTACTTAATATGACCACAGTAAATTGTTGTAGACATAGAAAATATTATCTTCTATTTTTAGTTGCGGCGAGAAATTCGAGACAAGATGCGTGCAAGATTTGAAATTGTTGAAATACCAAGAAATATTACCATCAATGATTTCTGTCTGGCAGCTTGCATCAACCTGGTAAGATACCAGAGCATTACTATATATACTGGTTTGGTGTGTCAGAGATGTACATGGATCTGGGCTCTGTATACATAGTTCCCACATCTACAATAGTTACCGACTTTTTTCTGTATCGTCTGTCATTTTGATATGCAAAAAGATATGCTTTAATAGTATTAATTTTCAAATATGTGATAATTAAGAAAATACGGAGAGAATTTGTGTGTGACAACCACAATTTTTGGAGCCTGCAGAGTCATCTGCTCATATTAGCAACATGGATTAATTATGTTTATAAATCTGATTGTATTATAATCCTTTAGTAGATTTTCCCCTATTTACTTAAAGGAAAGTTGCCTACCACTATAATGGCTGACAGTTCAGAATAAGGGAGGTAAATATTGAAGATGTGGGAACTATCTATTCAGGTCCAAAGGGAGCTGTGTTGCAAATGCTACCAACTGTGTTCAAATCAGATGAGGCTGAAAATATTAAACTTGGAATTGTATAGCCTGGTCTTCAGTGAGCTAATGACAGTCTTTGGAGTACTAGTCCAGAGACTTGTGTCTGATACCCTAGCCACTGTCTTCTAGATTATATAAACAGAAGTCAATTTGTTCAGTTATTTCAAAATTGTAATACTGTTACACAGAGATATAAGAGAATGATAGTTGTATATGGGGGATTAGCCAGTCTGGCTTTAGATCAAATGACCATTAAAAGCAAAGCAGAAGCATTTGATGTATTAAAATGAAACTTGATGTATAAGAGGTTTTCAGATATGAAATAAGTATAAGGCCAAGTTTGCATAGATATCAGTCCTTTTGTCAGATGTATGAAAGAGGAGTTGTTAGAAAGAAAATGTAATAAAGTGTAGAATAACTGTGGTGAATACATGGTGTAGGGCTAAACTAAGTATTTTATTCATTAGGTCAAATATCCTGGTATAGTTCTAGGAGTTCCTTGTTGGTAAGAAGTTATACTGAATTTCTATGTATTTCAGAGTCTGACCAATGGCAGTGGTTTCTACCTGTCCACAGCTCGAGATACTTTAAGTGAAGGACGCAGACTGGTTTTGCGTAGGAAGGAAACAGGCGAATTCATTGACGATTTCACTAACAAATCTAAAAGTAAACTTTCAAAATATTACTTCCTGTCTGCATGTAAAAAAAACAACTAAACAGTGCAAAGTAAAAAGTTCAAGAATTTGTAACCCCTTACTTTTAAAAAAAGAAACCTGAAAAATTGCATTGCTTTTTTGTAAAGCCATTAAAGGTTCTTATGTAGAAATAGGAGAGATAGTAATGTTTTAAAGAATACTGCCTTAGAACCTAGTGCAGAATCTGTTGTTGTTATGCACAATGTCATGGTAAACTTTTAGTATGTTTTTGAAGTAAATTCTTTTTGCAGTCAGTATAAAAGATGCTTTACACGTGACTGAGGTACCAGGACAGGTATTGGAGATTGACCCAGATGAATACCCAGAGTTTGAGGTAAGATAAGAATTGTTAAAAGTCAACAATATAGCAAATGATTCAGTACTTGTATTTGTGAGCTTTTGACCAGCTGACAGGGTTATACATGCAGCATAGAATGTATTCCTATAAATCTGTTCATACATGCTAGTAAAGACATTGATATTAACAAATTCATTATGATATTACAGTTTATTTCCGTAGTAGGTAATCTTACTTACCTTTGATCAAATTAGTTATATGAAAAAAATGCTGTGGAAACATTTTGTAAGTATTTCCAAGGAATTCAAAGGAATGATATTCTATATTTGTAAGACAGGAAAAATGTGTTTTTCAGTTTTATTTTGAGGCTCAGAGTCGAAACAAGCAACTGAAGATGGGAAGTTACTTCCTGTATCAGGTGTTCCCAGGCAACACGTCAACGTGGCAACGGCTGTTCATAAAGAGTGCACGAGAAGCTGAGTATGAAACTGTCGAGAAAATGATCGCTTTCTTCAGAGAAGATTCCAGCTTCATTAATTGCAGAGAGCCCAAAACTGGAAACACGGCGCTTCACTTGGCTTGCAGGATGGGGCATTTTGTAAGTGATTCATATATAACTGTCGTGCATTAGTTGATGGCACAGTCAGATCCCTAAGTATCCCAGGGTTTAAGTTTGCAGAAATGTTAGGAACCTTCAGATTTTAGTATTAATGAATTTAGGCAGAACTATAACTGTAGTTTGCAAATGTTAATAGCTAACAAATATCTATAATCTTATGCTGGATAAAACCATGTTTACGCCTTTGTTTATATACTTTGTTTACCAGGGCATTGGTATATAAATTTAAGCAATACTAGAAAAAAACAACAGGTGTTGCATTCTGTAACTTGTTTTTTATGTGTAAATTTCACTGGTAATAGTATGGTCCACATGGAATAAAGGATGTGAATATACAAAAGATAGTTCAGTAGAATGTAATGGTGTAGTCAGACAGAGCATATAGTGTACATGTATTTTATGTTTTTCAGTGAATTATAGAGTTTTCTCAGTGAAATAAAAGTGATGATCTGCAGTTTTGAAACTGGATTAACATTTTTAGTTTTACTGAGTTTGCTGATAGAGTGATTCATGGTGTGACAATCATGGTGTTGAAATGCAGATTTGTTTATTTAGCAATTGTTGAACACCAAAATACTGTCACACGTAGTTATGCCACTTGTGACAATATCAGTTTTTGGTGTTCACTTGTGAAATATAATCAAAATTTCACTGAAACAAACAAATATCCTCTTATATTTCAGGATGTTGTAAGACTCTTACTGGAGAATGGAGCTAATGTTGATATCAAGAACAACTTCAAGTGTGCCCCCATCAATCTTGCTATAGAGGCACTACAGAGAAAAATCTGCCATGTGAGTTTACACTGATTGTATTACTACTGAAACTGCCAGCTAATGAACACTTTCATACTTCAACCTTTGCTGTATTGATGCCTTTTAAATGTTTTTTTCTTAAAGCTTTTGACAGCTTGATAGAGCTAAAAATTCATAAGATTGGGTTAAAATGGTGAGAAAGTTGTTTTGTGCACAGAAAGACTGAAAGTTGATGCTGTTGAATAACCTCTTAATCACCTGTTTATACATGTACAGCATGTGTGTATCAGTTTCATAGATACATGTATAAACCAGCTTTTAACTGTCTCTTTCAGTAGTACTAGATTCACTGGCAATAATTACACATCCAAGTTTAAACTTGGTATTCTCATTCTATGTGTTTACTTCAGTATTTGATAGAATGGGGGTGTGATGTTCACGGTAAGAATGTAAAGGGACAGACTGTTCTAGAAACAATCAAGAATGATGACTTCAAAAGATTCCTCATGGGTAAGTCAGTCTTTCATTATATCATGTTCCTCTGTCAGAACAGAATAGACATATTATACGAAACAAGCATATTTTGTTAATGAATTACGTAAGAAAAGTGGGATATAGTGTTGCAAGTCATGAAAATAGATATGTGTTGTCACTTGGTACAGTAATGGTACTGCTATAAAACATAGAAATTGTACTAAGCCTAAACCAGCTCATGTTAACACATATCTTGCATTGTGTCAACATGGACCAAACTGTCCTTTCATTTGACATGTCACATTTTAAGATTTAAAGGATGCTGATTGTACATGTAAAAGTACTGTCTGATTTGCAGGCCAAATATGGTCTACTCTGGTCACATAGACATAAAAATCTACTTCCAGCAGTATCATAATTATGCAAAAGCAACGCTGATTCAGATATTTAGGTTATGCCCTTTAGGTCTAAGCAATATTTAAGATATTTTCAGAGTTGTGTCCCCTGTTAAAAATCTTTAACATGAAACTGAATGTGATCTGTTTTTGTCACCATATTACATCAAATTGTCTTTATATTGTTATTCCAGTGTAAAAATAGAATGTTATAAGCAGTTACAGACTTTTCCCCTTCAATTTGCATGTACATGTACTATAGTGTGATGTAATCAAGTTACTCTGAGTAAATTTTCTCTTTGTACTTTCAGATCAAAACAAAGCTTATAGGGAAAATATCTATCTATAGCATGAAAACACCTAGAATCTGTTGATTTGGTGAGCATGACTGTTAAATGTTTTGATAAGAAGTTGCAGTAAATGAGTATTTTTTGTATGCTTTATTGTAGAATTGTACGATTATTATTCTGAGTGTGTACCAAAGATAATGGGAGGAGATATGGATCTTCTAGACAGGGTGGTTGCCGATCATACATCAAGGGTGAATGAATTCTGCTGTCTTAGAAGCAGGTATGTACTGACTGAGCTGGTGAACTTAATGTTTTTGAAAATGTTACTTTTAAATTACTCTTATCTGTTTACTTAATACGTTTGGACACAAATAGTTTTGTCACTTGTTAGCAAGTAGACTATTTGATTACTGTGAATGAAAAATCCAAAGGAAAATTTTGATAGCTGTAACGTAGCTGTTGACTTCTTACAGAGTTAAATTTAGCTTGCTTAAGTTTGGAATCAGGAACAGATTTTAGTTTTCTGACCAATGTACTGTTAAATATTGCATTAACGAAATCAATTAAAACCTTACTATGTCATATCACTGATTTTGCCTATATTACAGAGTGATCAATGGGAGTACATTAATACATACAGCAGCTTACTATGGACATATTCCCGCCATTAAAGACCTGCTCTCCCTCAGGGTAGATGTCAATGTAAGAGATTACAAAGGGGCCACACCCCTTCATAGGGCCAAAAATCCGGAAGTTATGGAGGTAGGAAATACAAGGAATATCCAGATAGCTTATAGGGTCTTGTTTAAAATATTTTTATGCATCAGCATTGAGTATATGTAGCGTGTATACAAATTTTTACTTGTTATAGTTACTGGTATACCTTTCTTCACAATGACATCAGCAAGTTCCTTTTCACACTGCATCAGTCCATTTTCATTTCACTTGTTTAGTAGAATGCATGACATTGTTGTACGTTTTATACACTGATATAAATTTCGTATTTGATTCTTCTCTGATGTTTCAGTTACAAATTAAATTTGACACAACACTTTTCTTGAATTGGAAATTGGATTTCATTTCAGTTATAATTTCTTTTTGTATATTTTAGATTCTGTTAGAAGCAGGAGCACACGTGAATGCCGAAGATTCAGAAAGTAACACCCCACTTCATGTGAAATGTTATGGTGAGACTGGCAAACCTTCCGACACAGAGTGTATTCAGATGTTACTCAACAAAAATGTAGATCTGACTATCAGAAATAGCAGGGTAAGTGGTGAGAGGAGAAAATGGTCATTACACCGTGATTGTACAATTTTGGAAAATAAGATATAATTCTTATTTTCTTGCTCACACTTAATGGTGTATTTTCTGCTCTTTGATTTGATGTAAGAACAGTGATTTAATCTTTTTTTGAATGGGTACCAAAGAAATGGATCAACTGTTTTCAGATGCCTAATTCTAGTAAACCATAGTACTAAACCTAAAAGTAGTCCCGGCAAGGCAAACTACACCTCTGTCACCCTATTTTTTGTCATGTAGTGATGTTGAAATCTTAGTATAGTACAGTGTAGTGCTTTGATTCAATTGATTTGTAGGAGCACTCACCCACTATAAACTTAGAGCAGATCCGTTAACTAATACAGTTGTGTATTTAGTTTTTACAACTGTATTGTACATTACAGGGTTTAATGCCCATACACTGCTGTGTAATGCAAGGACGTGTAGATGTGATGCAGATACTCATGAACCATGACAAGAACAATACCATGGCAACAGCACTGAGTAAGGAGAATGATAAGAAACCACCCAGTTTGATACACCTAGCTCTTGCCAATGATTTCCCAGAATGTGCTCAGTGGTAGGTGATTTTAAAGTTTACTATGTACAACTCTTTTCCTTGTTGCACAATGTCTTCAGAACTACAGTAAATTTGGTAAATTTTTGTGTTACAAAGATTTTGCGATTTACCCATAAGGAGAATTCTCTGAATAGTAAATCTATGTGAAATAAATCTGTAGGGACATTTTTAAATTAGCGAAATGGGAAATTCATGAAAATAGTGAAGATTAAATCGCAAATATGACCCAATTTATAGTATTATAGTTGAGATTTGTCATTTCTCTTCATCATAAAATACTCCTGTGTCTGTGTGTAATATTCATTATTTCTTGAACATATGTACAAGACAAGCAATGTTTGAATTTCATTGGCTTAATAACTGAGTCTAAAAAATGTTAGTAAGATGTCTTTCGCATTAAGTAAATAGAAAATTGAGAAAAAAAATAGTTTTGAATACTATTTGAATGTTCAGTTTTCACTGGTTACTTTTATACCCCCTGGAAAGCAGAGTAATACAGTGTTTAGCATTGTCCCTCCGACCATCTGTCCATTTGGAGCCATATCTCTAAAACAGGGTAAGAATTTGGAGTATTTAAATAAAATATGGTAGAAATGTTTACTCCTATGAGGAAATGTTGTCCTGCAGGCTCAGTCAGTCTAATTCATTGACTTTGTTTGTGAAGGGTGCTACCAGTCCTAGTCTGTTATGATCAACAAGTACTCATTGTTGTTTTGTCTTTCCTAGGTTACTGTCCAATGGTTTCCAGTTCAAAGAGAAGGAACAGGATATTCTAATGAGAAGAATTCTAACAGAACAAATAAAACTGTAGGTAGCACATCGCAATAAACAACTGAAATGATAATAATATATATAATAGTGTATTTGGTTGACTATCATAGTAAAGCCTGTAGAACGATAAAATTTGCAGTCTGCATTTGGCAGTGACAAGCTCTTGCATTGTATATTAGGGTAAAAGTTATTTTATTCACGAGGTTGTATTTCTAGAAATGAAGTACTTCCCAATTTCATCCATATCACTAAAATTGCATATGAACAATGATTATATATAAAATAGTGCTTGCTCACAAATAAAAAAAAACCTCATGAATAAAGAGAAAACTGGAAAACCATGAAATTACTTGAGAATATAAACCCCTTTACACTATCAGGTAGGGTAAGCTTACAGACTCGGACATTCTTTTTCCAATGACTTATTAAAAGCTAAAGTCTTTAAATTAAAGAACAAAACATAAACTATTTATACAAAGATCCACAACTCTTGACATGTTTGAAAGCAGTGACTGATTATTGTTGTATCATTTCAGAGATAAGCGTGCTGATTCAATAAAGTTCCTGTTAGACAATGGTGCAGAACCTAGTCCCAAATACCCTGGAGGAAACTCGTAAGCTATTACCAGAAACATTGCTAGGAAGTTTATATGTTCATGTCAGTGTAATAGTTTGCTCAGATGATTTTAGAAGTGTTGTGCATGCTTGCAGTCAGATAGTTCTAGAAGTGTTATGCATTAGAAGTGCTGTGCTTGTTCAGATGATTTTAGAAGTGTTGTGCTTGCTCAGATAGTTCTAGAAGTGTTATGCATTAGAAGTGCTGTGCTTGTTCAGATGATTTTAGAAGTGTTGTGCTTGTTCAGATAGTTCTAGAAGTGTTATGCATTAGAAGTGCTGTGCTTGCTCAGATAGTTCTAGAAGTGTTATGCATTAGAAGTGCTGTGCTTGCTCAGATAGTTCTAGAAGTGTTATGCATTAGAAGTGCTTGTGCTTGCTCAGATGAGTTCTAGAAGTGTTATGCATTAGAAGTGCTGTGCTTGCTCAGATAGTTCTAGAAGTGTTATGCATTAGAAGTGCTGTGCTTGCTCAGATAGTTCTAGAAGTGTTATGCATTAGAAGTGCTGTGCTTGCTCAGATAGTTCTAGAAGTGTTATGCATTAGAAGTGCTGTGCTTGTTCAGATGATTTTAGAAGTGTTGTGCTTGCTCAGATAGTTCTAGAAGTGTTATGCATTAGAAGTGCTGTGCTTGTTCAGATGATTTTAGAAGTGTTGTGCTTGTTCAGATAGTTCTAGAAGTGTTATGCATTAGAAGTGCTGTGCTTGCTCAGATAGTTCTAGAAGTGTTATGCATTAGAAGTGCTGTGCTTGCTCAGATGATCTAGAGGTGTTATGCATTAGAAGTGCTGTGCTTGTTCAGATGATTTTAGAAGTGTTGTGCTTGCTCAGATAGTTCTAGAAGTGTTATGCATTAGAAGTGCTGTGCTTGTTCAGATGATTTTAGAAGTGTTGTGCTTGCTCAGATAGTTCTAGAAGTGTTATGCATTAGAAGTGCTGTGCTTGCTCAGATAATTCTATAAGTGTTATGCATTAGAAGTGCTGTGCTTGCTCAGATAGTTCTAGAAGTGTTATGCATTAGAAGTGCTGTGCTTGCTCAGATAGTTCTAGAAGTGTTATGCATTAATAGAAGTGTTGTGCTTGCTCAGATAATTCTATAAGTGTTATGCATAATAAGAAGTGCTGTGCTTGCTCAGATAGTTCTAGAAGTGTTATGCATTAGAAGTGCTGTGCTTGCTCAGATAGTTCTAGAAGTGTTATGCATTAGAAGTGCTGTGCTTGCTCAGATAGTTCTAGAAGTGTTATGCATTAGAAGTGCTGTGCTTGCTCAGATGATCTAGAGGTGTTATGCATTATAAGTGTTTTGCTGGCTCAGATAATTTTAGAAGAGTTGTACTTGCTATGATGATTTAGAAGTTAACTGCTGTCTCAGATGATTTTAGGAGTTTTGTGCTTGCTCGATGATCTTAGTAATGTTATGCTTGCTTAGATTAATTTTGAAGTGTTGTGCTTATTCAGATAATTTTAAAAGTTTTGTGCATACTCAGATAATCTAATTAGTGCAGTGCATGCTCAGATGATTTTAGAAGTTTTGTGCATACTCAGATGATTTTAGAAGTTTTGTGCATACTCAGATGATTTTAGAAGTTTTGTGCATACTCAGATAATCTAATTAGTGTAGTGCATGCTCAGATGATTTCAGAAGTTTTGTGCCTACTCAGATGATTTTAGAAGTTTTGTGCATACTCAGATGATTTTAGAAGTTTTGTGCATACTCAGATGATTTTAGAAGTTTTGTGCATGCTCAGATAATCTAATTAGTGTAGTGAATGCTCAGATGAATTTAGAAGTTTTGTGCATACTCAGATGATTTTAGAAGTTTTGTGCATGCTCAGATAATCTAATTAGTGTAGTGAATGCTCAGATGATTTTAGAAGTTTGTGCATACTCAGATGATTTTAGAAGTGTTGTGCTTGCTCAGGTGATTTTAGAAGTGTTGTGTATGCTCAGATGATTTTAGAAGTGTTACACATATCATCCCCATTTACATTTTTATATTGCATCCATTCAAATTTAATCTTATGTTAAGAGAAGAAGAAATAAAAGTGTAAACAGAACCTAAATAACTAGATTCCCATAGTAACATAGAGGCTAGACACATTACCACATACATATTAATAAATCAGTTGCAGAGTATGTAACCTACAAATTTATATTCGTTATAAACAAAAACTGGCTTCACTGTGTTAAAATTCAGCAGTAGCATAGTAGAAAGAATTGTGCATATCTTTGTTGGACTTCCTATAATTCTATTCTGTCTCCAATCTTAAATGTGCTGCAAAATGCAGACCTGTTCTGAAGCATCCATGTATCAGCTTATCTCTGTTGTCACTATGTTGCTCTGCTGCACAATGTGGCTGATAGAACAAAAAAAATCAAAACAGCACTGTGTAGGTTATTACTGACTTTACCATCTAAATTTTCATTTAAACAGTTCTACTCAAGTGCACAGTGAGGAGCCACAGAAAGGGAACAGTTATAAAGCTGGTCTTTCTCCAGCGACTTTGGTCTATTGCACAATTTCTTTTTGGTTTGTTAGTACTGATTGTACAATGAATAAGTAGGAAATCTTTCATGAATATTTAACGAAAACTTTTATGTCAAGTAGGACAAATATAATGACTAATACATAAATTACATTTATTTACAGGGCCCTACATTATGCAGCTGGCCTGTCAGGTCCTAGTGATGTACTAGAACTGCTGGTGGCATACAGGGCAGAGATTGATGCTGTAAATGAAGATGGGTGTACACCATTGTTCTTTGCTACTCAGTCCAATAACAAATTTGCAGCATGTGTTCTCATTGAACAGGGAGCTAATGTCAGACAGAAAAACTTACAAGGTACATTTCCTGTTTTCATGTATGTTAACGCTGGTACAATGTAATGAGTATAGTAATTATTGCTTCATTTGGGTAGTTTTGATTCTTGCTCGTAGTTCATCAGTTTCTTGGAATGGGTATACTGGATACTAGTTGCAGAAAAAAGGTTTTGTTTTTATTTTTTGTGTTGGGGGGGAGGGATACTGCAGGATACAGAAAGTATCTTGGTACCAGGTTCACTCTTTGTTTTCTTACATGCCTAGTTTATAGCAAACATAAATAGGGTCTATATTTAAAGTTTTATGCAAAAGATTATCAGCATAGTATGTATTCTGCAACTCTTGTACTACAAGTATAGGGAGCTGAACATGTATTCTTCAACTCTTGTACTACAAGTATAGGGAGCTGAACATGTATTCTGCCACTCTTGTACTACAAGTATAGGGAGCTGAACATGTATTCTTCAACTCTTGTACTACAAGTATAGGGAGCTGAACATGTATTCTGCAACTCTTGTACTACAAGTATAGGGAGCTGAACATGTATTCTGCAACTCTTGTACTACAAGTATAGGGAGCTGAACATGTATTCTTCAACTCTTGTACTACAAGTATAGGGAGCTGAACATGTATTCTGCAACTCTTGTACTACAAGTATAAGGAGCTGAACATGTATTCTCAACTCTTGTACTACAAGTATAGGGGCGAACATGATCCTCAACCTGTACTACAAGATAGGAGCTGAACATGTACTGCAACTCTTGTACTACAATATAGGAGCTGAACAGTATTCTTCAACTCTTTACTACAAGTATAGGGAGCTGAACAGTATTCTGCAACCTTGTACTACAAGTATAGGAGCTGAACATGTATTCTTCAACTCTTGTACTACAAGATAGGGCTAACTGTCTTCTTTCTACAAGTATTAGGGAGGTTCTGTATAAACTAAGTGGAGCTGACAGTATTCTGCAACTCTTGTACTACAAGTATAGGGAGCTGAACATGTATTCTGCAACTCTTGTACTACAAGTATAAGGAGCTGAACATGTATTCTTCAACTCTTGTACTACAAGTATAGGGCTTTACCACTACATCATGTATCTGACCCACTCAAACTAGCAAACATGTTTTGGGTTTTATATTATGTCTGTTAATTTACAAGTATAATTTGGAGTACAAAAACAGAAAAAAACCCTGAAAAATCATTACAATCTGCAACTTAAAGTGACATTATGCTCATCTTACTGCACATAGTGTATTTTGGTGACAGTTTTATAAAAGCAATTTTCGGTAGCTGTGCATTTAAATGTGTTAAACTAATGATAATGCCGCATTAATATTTGAAGTTGGTGCTTTAGAAATTAAAGAAATGGACTAATAAAATAATAATTCCTTCCTTGGCAGTGATCTCCCTTGTGTTATTAGTGTTGCTCGGCAGTGGAAGGGAAGCAACTCCAACATGCATTTGTTTATTTCTTAAATTGACTCTCCCAGTCAAAATAGGAAAAGTAATATTTGGAAAGTTATTATTTCGTACTGGTGGCAGGAAAAGTTTGTTGTATTGGGTCAAAAGTTATTATTTCCTCTACCCTTTTCACACACACCTATTTCAGCTGGATTTTTACTTTAAAAAATGTGCATAATGTCACTTTAAGGTTGTTTACATTTAGAAAGTGATGTTTTTCAAAATTCAGAAAATTTATATTCTCTTGTACTGTATAATGTATTAATATGGACTACTAGTGCTAGATAGGGTGTTTTAGTAATATAAAAAACACATAGTTGAAAAGGGACAAAAATGGAGTAGTGGCTCAACTAGAATATTAAGTTTAAAGTTACACAAATCATTTACCTTACTACAATTTAAAAGTTTTTTTTCATTTCTTCGTACAGGTCAGACGGCTTTTGATTTGATCATAGACTTTGAGGATTGGATTGAATGTGGCTACTTCAATGAGGAAATTAAGGCAAGATTAAAAGGTAATACTGGACTTCAAACATTTCAAATTAATAATAAGACTTTATGTCTTTCTGGTATATAATTTTAAAACAGAAGTGGAATTTTCTAGCCACTATACAAGCAATTTATCAAGGCTGTTCTACAATGTAATCAAAGGGCTCTGTTTATGACTTTGAATAACTTCTTTCAGCCATGCATTTCCCCGATTGAATGACTTCAGTTGTAACACTATCAAAAATTCAAAGGAACTAGAAACTGTAAATATAAAATTCCTCATGAAAAACCACTTCACACTAGACACATTGAAATGTTATTGCAAGAAGTGTTAATATTAGTGTTTAACTTATTACATTACACTTTTCTATGAAATAAAATGCATAAAAATTGTTTCAAAACTTACCAAAATTATGCTTTGAAATGTAATATGCTTGTCTGATTTTAGCTTACAACTTGAAGCATGCTAGAGATTTGATCAGAGCTATATCAAAGAGAGTCAAACCTGGCCAGCTGCCAATGATGCGACATGAAATGAGCCGGTCAGCATTCTCTATCCAGTCCTCCAGCGTACCGGGTCAGTACCGGACTGCAACAGCCATGTCACGGCAAAAGATGCTTCCACCAGTTAACACAGCCAGTGGTCCACCAAAATATTTGATGTTCTAAGGCAGAGAAGGGCAGATGTATACATAAAGATAAATTTGTGCATATATATCCTCTCCATGCTTTGTAAATATTTTCATAATCATTAAGTCTGGTTGAGAAATTCTTAGTAGTCTAATTGAATGCATTATATGTATGACAAAAGAACATCAGTTTTATTCAAAATGTTTAGAAGTGGAATCTACTGTAAATGACATTTCTAACAAGGGACATTGATAATTTTGTTGTTGTTATTAAACACAGTATTTTGATGTAGCATTATTTTAAAACTAAAACTCAGGGCATCTTTGTTTTGAAAATACATGTATTGATTATCAACCAAACTGGCATTACTTGCCATGGGTTGATACATGAACTTATGTTTGATGTTCTGTCAGAATCTTGATGTTGAATACAGTCAAGGCTGTGTCACCAGTAGAAGCAAGTGTACAAATGTACATGACTTTTTGTGTCTACCTAAGGTGAAAAATAAGCATCCAGAAATTGATACATGTAGGAGGAATAACAAAGTAATACTATTTCATATACATAACTGTTACATATGACTGTGTTTGCCTTTAGCTTGCAATACTGATTGAGAAAGTCAAGGACAAGCAGCTAAAATAGTTCTATTATTAGAACTTCTGTCTTTGTAGCATTTAGTGCCATTCAGTCAGCTTAAACCATGGTTACATAAACTGTGCCATTGATGCTGAAAAACAGAGAAGAAAAAAAACATATTGCAAACAAAAGTTAAGTACAAGTTATTAAGTTAATTGTGACATTTAGTGTCACTTATATCAGGAAAGAATATCAATACTGGATATAATTCCAGGAAATATACTAGACTAAGTTTAATGTATGACAGTTTATGGTGGACATGCTGCGGAAATCCTGAGAAAATGGTAAAACAAGCATGGCGTCTGCTAACAGCTGTTTGTTTTCTGCATAAAGCTGTTGATAATTAGTGGCTTTAAATCATTATGTTGAAAAGTAAAATCTTACATGATATATCTTGCCTACCGTAACAAAGATGTGCCATTATTATTCAGTGAAATATTAATTTTTAGAAACTCTTGAAAAGGACAAGAAAATACCAGCAACATAAATTTCTGAAAACAATAGCTTTAAACGTTAGTTTTATAGATCAGTATATTGCTGTAATTGGCAGTAGCAATTATTGTTAGGTCTTTTATCAATATTTTATATAAAGCAATTTGTTGGCATACTGTATCCTTAAATGTTTATGAGAGTTCTTTATAGTTACTTGTTACATATTTGTTTATTGTCTGTTAAGGGATCTGTAGATATATATATATATGTATATTATTATTGGATATACCTGTTGGACACTAACTTGCACCCATGTTGTTCATTCACTATTGCACATTCTAGTCGTACTAAGTACTAACAGACGTATTTTTATATATAGTTCTAAATATGTACATACTTACATACACATATGTAAATGTTTTATATAATTTCACTTTTAAACTCTTCATAAATAGTATTAACATTTATTTATAGAATTTCTTAGTGCCAAAATAAATCTACCATAAAAAAGTGTACTTCATTGAACTGATAATACAGTGCCCTCCAAAAGTTCATGGACAACCATTACATTTTTAGCTCGACTATTCGAAGAATAAGGAGACTATTGCACTCGCCCCAGCGTCGGCGTCGGCGTCGGCGTCGGCGTCTGCGTTGGTTAAAGTTTTTCATAAAGTCAAATATCTTGAATACTATTAAAGGTATTGACTTGAAACTCAAACTAAATGTTTACCATCAACATCTTCACCTGAGGAAACAATCCCCATAACTCTGTTTTGATTTTTGACAGATTTATGCCCCTTTTTAACTTAGAAATTTTTGGTTAAAGTTTTTTATAAATTCAAATATCTTGAATACTATCAAAGGTATTGACTTGAAACTCAAAGTATGTGTCTACCATCAACATCTTCACCTGAGGAAACAATCCCCATAACTCTGTTTTGATTTTTGACAGATTTATGCCCCTTTTTAACTTAGAATTTTTGGTTAAAGTTTTTTATAAATTCTAATATCTTGAATACTATCAAAGGTATTGACTTGAAACTCAAAGTATGTGTCTACCATCAACATCTTCACCTGAGGAACAATCCCCATAACTCTGTTTTGATTTTTGACAGATTTATGCCCCTTTTTAACTTAGAATTTTTGGTTAAAGTTTTTTTTAAATTCAAATATCTTGAATACTATCGAAGGTATTGACTTGAAACTCAAAGTATGTGTCTACCATCAACATATACACCTGTGGAAACAATTCCCATAACTCTGTTTTGATTTTTGACAGATTTATGCCCCTTTTTAACTTAGAAGTTTTGGTATTTTTTTTTGTAAATTCAAATATCTTGAATACTATATAAGGTATTGACTTGAAACTCAAAGTATGTGTCTACCATCAACATTATACACCTGAGGAAACAATTCCCATAACTCTGTTTTGATTTTTGACAGATTTATGCCCCTTTTTAACTTAGAAGTTTTGGTAATTTTTTTTGTAAATTCAAATATCTTGAATACTATATAAGGTATTGACTTGAAACTCAAAATATATGTTTACCATCAACATCTACACCTGAGGAAACAATCCCCATAACTCTGTTTTGATTTTTGATAGATTTGTGTCCCTTTTTAACTGAATGTTTTGTTAAAAGATAGAATACTATCGAACGTATTTACTGTCAACATCTTCACCAATGTTTTTGATTTTTGACATATTTATGCCCTTTTTAACTTAGAATTTTGTCACAGTTTTTCCAGACTAAAATGGAAATACTCAAAATGGCTTTCTTTTGAAATGTCATAGAATAATTATGCAGCATGAAGCGGTCATGCTTTTTAATTCTATACATATCAATTTTGAAAATTTACAAAATTATTCATGATCAAATATACAAGGTCATGTATTTCTTTGAAATTATCCCCCCATCCTCCCTCCAGTTGGCTTGCAGAATCCAGAGTAAGGCCTTGAATGCAATGTACATTTACAAAGGTCTTTGAACAAGTTTCATATCTTTGACCTTAATTCTTATAGACAATTACACAATACTCCTGTTCTTAGACAAAAACCCCATTTTACCAACAAGCTTTCGAATAGTCGAGCGTGCTGTCATGTGACAGCTCTTGTTCATTAGGTGACCTGCTTATTTGATTTTCAGGTGTTCAGTTATTTATGCATTCACATAAAACATTTGCATTGTAACTGGCACACCTAGCCAACATCTTCTGTATTAACCTGAGGATATTTTGTCCAATTGTTTTCAGTGTTTTCTTTTTGTTACAGTTCGGACTACATGTATATATACTACATTTGGCAAAATTGAAAAAATCTAGCGCTAGTATCTTATTGATGTTTTAAACTTTGTCCAAGTACTTTTAGAGAGTACTGTATGTTACAAGGACTGAAGTGACTGTTAGATGTTACAGTGTAAACTAATACATATTTGTAATGTTTTAATATTTATGTTAAGAGCCTTACAGTCCTGACAGTGTGACGCATAAAAACTGTTACAAAAGTATACAATTATTCATGTTGGAATTTACTTTAAATGTTAAAATGTTTAAACTTATTGTTAAAATTTCGATTGATATGACTTAAAATGTTGAAATAAGTTTGTCAGGTTTTAACACCTTTTCTGGAAGAACATGGATACCTTCAAATGAATCCATCTCATTCATTTACTAAACACAGTTAGTCTGCCTTTTCACTAATCTTTGATCATCTTTTGCACACACATCTTTTACTGTTACATTGAAGAGACTGTTACATTATCAGTTGAAACTGGCATCACATATAATCAATTGACAGCATTAGCTACAAAGCTATTGTGTGACAAACAGGGTATCCAGTAACAACTACTAACCATTCCCAGGAGCAGAAAGCTTCACTTTATCTTCCTGACTCTACAATTTCTTAATGCTAACTGACAAGAAAGGAAGCTAGCTGTCAGTGTCATTTTTCATGTCTTTAGTATGACATGGCCAACAATTGAACCAATAAACCTCCAGCGCATGAAGTAGACCCTTTAACCATTAGGCTATCAAGGTGATTAAAACAATTCTGATGTTCCTATGCTGCCAGTTCACATTTTCATAAAATTATTTTTTATTACATGTGTATATTAAAAACAGTAGTTAAATGCATGGTAAGTGAGAGACTTTGAAGGACATTTTTATGGTGTGACTGGGGAACAAGGCCTTACCCTCACATCACTTGAAAGATACACAAATTACTAAGAATATTTTACAATTTAACATGCATTTGAAAGATTATATACCAGTATGAACTGTTTTTACTGTACTTTGTAACTGTGTTATAAGAACCTATGTTTATCTGTTTTATATTTAAGTTCGTATTTTAACAGTTACTGTTTTGTTTATAGATTAAGATTTTTACCGTTTTTAGCTCGACTTTTCTATGTGAAGGGGAGCTATCCTACTCGCCCCAGAGTCGGCGTTGGTGTCACAGAATTATGGGCCTTTTTTGACTTAGAAAGTGTATTGAGCTTGGTTAAGTTTTTCGTACCACCCCACTTTATTTCAAAAGTATTAGAGGTATGGCTTTGAAACTTACCATACTTGTTTACCATCATAACCTCCATCTACAGACAAGAGTACATACCTCTGTCAAGGTTTATGACAGAATTATGGCCCTTTTTATACCCCCAAAACGAAGTTTAGGGGGGTATATAGGAGTCACCCGGTGGTTGGTCGGGGGGGGTCGGTCGGGGGTCGGTCTGTTGCATTTTCTTGTCCGGAGCATAACTGAAAACTACTAGTTGGAATTCAATACAACTTCATACAAGGTCAAGCACATTGAGAGGAAGTGCAGTGCACAAGAACTATAACTCCATCTTGACTCATTACAGAGTTATTGCCCTTTGTTACTTTTCCTTGTCCGAGCATAACTTGAAAACTACTAGTTGGAATTCAATACAACTTCATACAATGGTCAAGCACATTGAGAGGAAGTGCAGTGCACAAGAACCATAACTCCATCGTGACTAATTACAGAGTTATTGCCCTTTGTTACTTTTCCTTGTCCGGAGCATAACTTGAAAACTACTAGTTGGAATTCAATACAACTTCATACAATGGTCAAGCACATTGAGAGGAAGTGCAGTGCACAAGAACTATAACTCCATCTTGGCTAATTACAGAGTTATTGCCCTTTGTTACTTTTCCTTGTCCGGAGCATAACTTGAAAACTACTAGTTGGAATTCAATACAACTTCATACAATGATCAAGCACACTCAGAGGAAGTGCAGTGTACAATAACTATAACTCTATCTTGAATATTTACTGAGTTATTGCCCTTTGTTACTTTTCCTTGTCCGAAGCATAACTTGAAAACTACTAGTTGGAATTCAGTACAACCTCATACAATGGTCAAGTACATTTAGAGGAAGTGCAGTGCACAGGAACCATAACTCAATCTTGACTCATTACAGAGTTATTGCCCTTTGTTACTTTTCCTTGTCCGGAGCATAATTTGAAAACTTCTGTTGGAATTGAATACAACTTCATACAATGGTCAAGCACAGTGAGAGGGAGTGCAGTGCACAGGAACCATAACTCCATCTTGACTAATTACAGTGTTATTGCCCTTTGTTACTTTTCCCTGTCTGGAGCATTTTTCGAAAACTACAAGTTGGAATTCAATACAACTTCATACAATGGTCAAGCACAAGAGAGGAACTTCTAAGAACAATATCTCTTTTTAGTTTGTTTGCAAGGTATTATGTTACTACGAACTTCTTCAGTTTATAAAGCAATCCTTTTGGGGGTATTAATCACATTTAGTGATAGCTCTAGTTTGACTTAGAAAGTGTATTGAGCTTGGTTAAGTTTTTCGTACCACCTCACTTTATTTCAAAACCATTGGAGGTATTGCTTTGAAACTAACCATACTTGTTTACCATCATGGCCTACATCAACAGACAAGAGTACATAACTCTGTCAAGGTTTTGAACAGAATTATGCCCCTTTTAAAAATTAAGGCCCTTTATCGACTTAGAATCTTGGTTAAGTTTTTCGTACCAGTCCACTTTTTGACTAAACTGTTCGAGATATTACTTTGAAAGTTGGAATACTTGTTTACCATCATGATCCCAAAACATGGGCAGGAGAAGGTAATTCTGTCAAGGATTTTATATGAATTATGGCCCTTTTTGACTTAGAAACTCAGTTAAAATTTTCATTCTTGTCCACTTGTTAACTTAACCATTTGAGATATTACTTTGAAAGTTGGAGTACTTATGTACCATCATGAGACCTATCTGTAAGCAAGAGAAGATAACTCTGTGAAAATGTTTCTTGATTTGTACTTAGAAATTCCTAGTTAAAGTCTTGTGTGCCCTTAACTGTCAAAGTTTTGTTTTATTGGCAAGCACTAAAAAAATCGAGCGCGCTGTCCTATACTGACAGCTCTTGTTTATTGTTTTTTTACAGATATATTTCCATGACATGTTCAAAGATCATGTTTTATATCAAATAAATCTTTCTATTGAATTACTGTGTTTCAGTATTGTTACATACCTGTGTGTTTCCAAGCGTTTCTCAGTCAGCTATTTTGCATATAGTTTAATGTATAGCCATTAGACCTTCTGACCATTTCTTTATTGCACTACCATTGGACGAAATGACAGCCTTTTTGATTGTATATGTGCTTTTTAGGTCCACCATTCTCGTTCGAGGCGTATAATCGGTACGATCCGGCATGTTGCCCTGTTCATGCCCCTAACAAATGAAATTTTTGAGTCCGTAAGTAGGAGAAAAATTACCTGACTGCAATTTCCAGTCAGTATAAGTCAGTTTTTCTGTTAAGATATTTAATGAGCATTTCGCGACATAGTGCCCTTGTGGTAGTGGTTTACTCAAGCCCTTACCACGGCCTTATCACAAACAAAGCATTTTCTGATTGTCTCTCTGCCGGAATTTACAACGGACCCACTCCACGGGCAAATAATAAAACCGAGCGATTGTATATACAGTCAAACTTGTATTAAGAGACCGCCCAAGGGAAAGGCCAAAACCGGTCGCTTAATAAAATGGTCTCTTAATACAAAGCATCACCGGAGACGGCAACCGTTTCCCATAAAACCGTTTTTATGCCACGTGGTTATTTTCCAAAAATAGCAAAATAGTTTGCATGAAAGTACCGAAAGTCGATAAATACCCGACAATTGGCAATTAACTCATCATTTTTGAAATATAACAAATGTATATTTCCGGAAGTGCAAAAATCCAAAACCTCACCAGTGACCCCCCATAATGAAATAGCAAAACAAAACGATCGGTGGGATTCAAAAGCGGTCGCTTAAGACAAAGGTCGCTTAATACACGTGGTCGCATGGACAAGTTCGACTGTACTTGCACAGTGTCGTATACCGGGTTCACAAGGAGTAGAACAAATACAAAATACCCAGCCTGAATCAGAATTTACAGTCAAAACTAGTCGTCAGCATGGGCCAAAATGTATGTTTCTGCAATAAATCATATAAAACGCTCTTATTAGTTTTTAAACGATTAGCCTACTTCAGATGTGATGAGCTGCGTAATGAGCAAAACTATACAGTCTCAAAATTTACGGTATACGCATAGTATAGACTAGGAACGCCCGGAAACTTACTGGCCTTGTGCAAGAGTCGGTTCTCGAATTTCTTGTGCAAGAGTCGGATCTCGGGTTTACGTGTTAACGGTATATAAACCTACCGTTGGGAGCTGTCGCACCTAAAGCGAGTTTCAAACCCCTAAGCTAACGAGCAGTTTTTCACTTGTAACAAAAACACACAATATATATTTATATAGCAAAATAGTATGTTTAAGTATGATTCTTACATTAGTTTTCTGGGGTCGAGAGAGAGTCTATGTTTTTCATTCTCTTCTTATATTTACTCTTGTAAAAAATGCGGGTTTCCTAATTTGCGAAACGTAGTGTGATAAGATAGCAAAACCGAAATCAACCCTTTTGTTTTACACCCTTGAAATGTTAGATAATTACTGTTTGAAGCAAGGATCAAGTTTCTGTTTAACTTAAAGTTGAAAGAGTACATAAAGTAAAATGTAAATTCGAGAAACAGCCTGAGATTTTGCTAAGCACACTGCATTGGACTATTATAGTGCACTTTGTAAATGTTATAAAACATGATAAAATCATTGCAACTGCAATAAATTTGAATAGCAAAACAGTGCAGAAAAGATCTATGCATTTGTCGAATTAAATGAACATATATCTTGCATTTCCAGGAAACAAAATTAATTAAATTTATACCGGTTTATCGTGTCATTGGAAATACAACGATGTATTTAATTATGCATTTTAAAATAGAGAAAATCGTGTGCTGAAAGGAATGATTCACGATCATCAGAATAAATTTATATCACAGTGCTGAAGTCACACTGTCTCAAACTAAGAAACGTTCCAAGATCAGAGGCAATAATAAATGCTTCTGTCATAGATGTACTAATATAGTTCTGGCTATGTATTGCGCATTCTTTATTAGATGTACTTTGCAAATGCCGCTCCACTGTGTTGCTAGGTTTAAATAACATTGCTCAGAATGTAACTATTCAAATGTTTTACTTTTAAGTTTTGGAATTTTTATCTGACTTAAAGTACTACTATAAATAATATGCATCTTTAATTCGCTTAAATATTCCCTCAGATCATGATTAATGACACCACTTTGATTATTTTTACTACAAACGTTTACACATACAACTAGAAAAAGTTCTGCCCTAGTCAATTTTTACGAAAAAAGCCAACAGATCAAGGTTAATGCATTTTACAGTGGTAGAAAATTATTTATTACGCAATAATAGAGAAAAAACAGAGAAAACGTTATCATAACGTGAGTCTATCAGCAGGTACAAAATGGGTGCAAGTACATACAGGTAGATAACATGTTGGTTTTACTTACAGGTAATGAGGAAAAAAAACGTACATTCTTTACATTTATGTCACTGTAATATACTCTAATTGCCAGTTTGTAGATGGATTGGATTCCGTCCAGTGACCTGATAATCAAAGCAATATTAAGATATTTGATGTCTAAAATACTAAAACAAAATGGTAAATAACAGAACACGCGCCAAAGCACGCACCAGCACCTAACAAGAAATATTACAGCAATTTGTTTCTTTATACATACAAAGTTCGACAATTAGTATATAAACCAGAACTAAAAACCAGAAAGAAGTGTTCGATGAAATAAACACTTTACCGTTTGACTGCATGTCTCCGAGTTGTAAAATCCTTGAAATCTAGTAGCATTGATGACCTTACAGTTTGTAAATTATAGTTATTTTCGTTAAATTATTACATTTGTCAGCGCGTCATCGCTGAAAAGTTTTTATCAAACTTTTCGGAATATACAGAATTCATGTTCCAGCCGTCCCGACTCTGAGTTCTGCATGGACATCATTACTTTAACACTTTTGGTAGAGGACTATCCAAGGAAAATCCAAGTGAAGTTTGATCAAAATTGTCAAAGTGGTTTAGAGAAGTGATTTGAAGCAATAGGTTGACGGACGGACGCATGTGCTCACGCAAGACGATGGACATCCGCTGACAACAATAGCTCACGATGGTCACTTCCTGCTCAGATTACCCGGTGGTTTTTGACCTAGGTTTCAGTAGCACGTCGAATGCTTTTACTCGTATACTGATGTTAAGTTCTTATAGTTAGATTAGATGTGATTAGATTATTTATATGGAGCTGAGTATCTATGAAAGTTTTATACCGTTTGTAATCTTTTAATAATAGAAACATTTATAGAGTACATATAAGGCATATTTGATAACCAATCTGTTTTACTATAAGCATATATAAACATAAACAACTTTCATATCTTTCTTGGGTTTTTGTTGTAACTCATACGTACATTGTTAGTCAATGCTTGACAACTACGTTTAACATGATTCAACAACTATTGTCTGTATGAATATCCTCGGTTGAAAATTTGTGTCAAGTTATTTCAAAATCAATCAATGCATGACAAAGTTATAGTCCGGACACAAATATGTGCACATATACAGGATTCCATTACCTTCAAACTCTAAGTGTGACATTGACCTTTGAGGTAAGGAAGTGGGTTTTGCACGCGACACATCATCTTGATGTGTTGAACATTTGTGCCAAGTTATTTTAAAATCAATCAATGCATAACAAAATAACAGTCTGGACACGAATGTGTGCATATATACAGGATTCCATTATCTTCAAACACTAAGTGTGAGTTGACATTTGAGATAGGGTCGTTGGTTTTGAACACGAAACATTTGTGCCAAGTTATTTCAAAATCAATCAATGCATGCCAAAGTTACAGTCCGGACACGAATGTGTGCATATATAGAGGATTCCATTACCTTCAAACTCAAGTGTGACCTTGATCTTTGAGGTAGGCACATGGGTCTTGCAAACGACACATCATCTCGATGTGCTGAACATTTGTGCCAAGTTATTTCAAAATCCTTTATTGCATGACAAAGTTACAGCCCGGACACGAAAAAATGTAAGGGCGGACGCACAGATGGACGGACGGACGTACAGACGGACAGACGGTGCGATTTTAATATGCCACCCTTCGGGGGCATAAACAACCCTTCTGGCATATAGCCATAACGCGTCAGAGAAATAAGTAAGTAGTCTTTCTATAGCTCCCTTTATTACGAGTCGTTATAATAGAGTGTTCGTTTTATCAGTTCATTGATAAAAGGCATACATGATTTCCAAATAGTTACGTAGACATGCATGTAAAAATTAGTTGCAAATCAAGATTTAGGTTATTTATTTTATTCAAACTAACTGGAATTAGTTGTTAATAATTATAACTTCTGTTAAAAATGTTCGCCTCCATGGTCGAGTGGTTAGAGATAAGTTGCTTTTGTATAAATTGAGGAAACTTCCTACAATCTGTATACCATCAGTTTCTTTAAAAAACGACGAAATTAACCCCGTTAACTTTGAATAAACAAAAAATGTTATTGCAGAAAATTGCCGGATAGAAGAGAAGTACGTGCATTTACAGGCATAAGCAAACAATACGCTTTCATTTCCAGGATACAGAGTTAAAAGAAATATAACAGGTGTCGTGTTCTGTAAGTTGTATGAGATGTTGACCTATTCATTTATAGAAGTACTCACAAAAATAGTGTATGTCGATTGCCCTAAATTCATTTCAGACATACATAAATTTCATGGCCAGAAATGGAGCGCCATTGTAAACAGAGTATTGCCCCTTGCTTATAAGGCCTGTGGGAAAATGGATTGTTTCCCTTTACACCAAAAAGTCACTCGTTGAGCGCTATCGATTATTGGATTTTTGTCTTATCAGCTATCTTTATCCAAGCGTGAACTGACCACGCACTGGTTGGGTCAAGATATTCATTTCAACCTCGGTTGTTTTCTCGAAGTTTTATTCAAAATAAGCCATAAATATCAATGTTACGACGAAAATTAAATAAAAGGAAATCAAGAAATAATTCGAATTTTTTTCAATCTTATTGTCTGATTTTTCGGGACCGAATGAAAATGCATTTGTAAAAGCCATTCTTTGTACATATGTACATGCAATCGTTACTATTAAATTGTGTGTCCGAAATTAATGCAAAAACCTCGTAACAAATATACGCAAATACTGATTTTGAAATAAAAAAGTCAAGATTTTTGCTTAAATAATTTGTTTACACTTGTGTACTAATTGTTTCTAATCACTTTGTAATTACAACATCAAAATGTCGTTTTGATTTGTTTCCAAGTCACGGTTTAAATAATTACCGTCTCCTATGCTACAATCTTTAGATATTATAATAAATTGACCAAAAAGAGTTTTCCCCGAGGGTATGATATACATTTATCAAGTAACGGCCAAATGCAACGTAAATGACATACACTTCGAAAGTTTAGAATAGAAGAACTGTATCTGCTTCTTTGTTTATGTTGAGATACAACAGTTTTACATCGTGTCATAATTATCCTTGTTAATTGGTGGTGTTATTGCCAGAGGCGAGAAAACAGATTAAACAGAACAGAACAGAACAGAATTTTATTAACATACGACTTGAACATTTACAGTTCCTCGTCTGCAATAAACTATATACAACATGCGCTAATAACAGCGAGAGTAAATATAAAGAAATGGCATATTCTAATAAATGCTACACTATATATTTTACAAAAATTAATAAACAAACATTAATAAATAAACATGTATATAAACATTTATATGACCGCGTTGAGCAACCGTTTAGAGAATAACATCCGTATCACCATATTTAAATTTTTTAAATCTGTACAAAAAATCAAGACTATCTAAACATGCCAAGCATTTATTGTAATAATCCTTGCCAAAAACGAAAATGCAAGGAAATGTTACAAATAAGCTGCTACATGTGATATATGTCACTAGGTCATTATCTCTGCCATACTTTATACCTTACCGAAACAAAACGTAAGATATGAATTTGGCATTAAATAAAAATTGCCCCAATTATTATACTGACCCAATATTACAAATAATGTTAGTGAAAGTGAAATTCAAACATAGTGTTTGACATAATACATAGTATGAAAATTCTCTACGGTAACGAGCAGTGCTCCTCGCGGCAGGACATATATCCACACACGCGCACGCACACGCACACGCACACGCACACACACACGCACACCTGTATATTGATAAGTGCACTATTACTCTACATGTTATCAATGAACAACACTATTTAATTTATCTACTCTTATTTTGAAAGATTTTATATAAAATATGGCCAATTTATTTAAAGTTTTTACATTTGTAGAATTCAGTAACTCTAGAAATTTGAACATACTAGGGTGATTATGATAATATCTTGGAATGAATTGTTGTCTAAGAGTTGTGTATGTAGGGCGATAATAATAAAATGGTATTCGTCTTCTATGTCATTTCGATCGCACAATGTACATTTACGATCATTTCTTTGTATATTTCTGTGACGACCTGTTTCTATGTTTAGCTGATGCGACGACAATCTTAGTTTAGCGATAATGTTTCTAAATTTTACACAATTCATTTTTAACAGATACTCTGATAATCCAAAAACTCGATTTTAATTCTCTATAAAGTGTTAATGATGTTCTGGAGCTAATATCTAGCCTCCAGTCATTTACATATAAATCAAATAATCTCATACGCAACACTGGTATAAATATTCTTATATCTATCGAGGACGGATACATCCAAACCTCATGAAAACCTGCACTTTGTAACAAAAAGTTTAACTTTAGAAGCCCAGTTAATATTATTTTTGCCTCTGATGGCATCATTTCTTAGATGTTCTAGAACAGTGGATAATATGCAGTTGTTGCCCTTTTCAGCGTACATTTTTAAAAAAATATTGGATAATTCTTACTTGTCTAATTATATGCAATGGAAATCTCCCAGTCTCTCCATATAATGCAGAGTTACAAGTAGACTTATTTACTTTCAATACCGATTTTAGAAATTTCTTATGTACTCTTTCTAGTTGCTCACATTTTGCAAAACCCCACACTTCACATGCATAATTTAAAATAGATGCTACATAACAATCAAACAGGCTGAACATAAGTTTAATAGGTATCTGTAAGGGCTTTGTTACTGATAGTAAAGCGCCCAGAGCTTTAAGTGCTTTTCCGGACAGAGTTTTTGTGGCGTTTATGAAAGAACAATTATTTGTAAAGACTAAACCAAGATAATTAAACTGGTCAACAATTTCAATAATTTCATCATCATACTTAAAAGTACAAGTACTCTTTATACGTTGTTTTCCTTTCTGAAACACCATCACTTTAGTTTTGGAAGTATTGACTTTAAGTTTCCATTTCTTACAATAGCTTTTAAAGTTGTTTATACATGACTGTAAACCGTCTGCTGTTTCAGAAAGCATAACTGCGTCGTCAGCAAAAAAGTAGCAAATAAATTGACAACTGATCTAAAGTAATACATGCCTCTGGGTCGTTCTGTAAAAACAATTCAACGTCATTTATAAACAGTGAAAAGAGCAGAGGTGACATTATCTCCCCTTGTAACAATCCAATGTCACAATTAAAAACATCAGATACATTATTTAAATGTTTTACACATAATTTGACTTCGTTATATAAAAGAGCGAATAACCGCAAATAGCCTACCATTTAGACCATTTTTGATAAGTTTAAACCATAGGCCATTTCTATAAATAGAGTCAAAGCATTTTTCTAAATCAAAAAAGCAGCAGTAAAGGTTACCCTTTTGTGTTAACTGTCTTTCTATTAGAGAATTTAACAAAAATATAGCATCAACTGTACCAAAATTTGCTTTAAAAACCAAACTGAGCTCAGTAGATAAATCGTTTTCACTAACCCACTTTTTTCAACCTTTCATTTATTACAATGGTAAACAATTTTGCAAAGCAACTTATTAACGTAATACCTCTGTAATTATTAGTATCTGTATTATCACCTTTTTTGAAAATAGGTATAATGACACCTTTTGACCAAGACTGTGGAAAACATCGCTTTTCAAGAATATAGTTAAACAAAATCTCTAAAGGCTTATCTAATATATCGATGCCTTCAATAAAGTATTCATACAATATGTTATCCAATGAACAGGCTTTATCTCTGCCCAACAACTAATCGCCCGGCGAATTTCAACCAAGGTAAAAAGGCACATCAAGTTCTTCAAAGTTTGACTCTACATTAGTTTCGGAATCAAAATTATTCAAAAACTCCTGACACTCCTGATCTTCATCAATTTTAAATTGAGATGTTAAATTTTTAAAGTGGTTATAAAAAGTCTGATAAGGAGATACTCTCCCCGTCAACTCTCGATTGTTTTCGTTTAAACATTCCCCAGAAATCTTTGGGTTTTTATTTTTCATTTCATTCATTTTCAATGACAAGTCACGCAAATACTTGCGTTTGGTCACCCTGCAACAATACTTATAATCGGACTTTTTGGCATATAAGATACGTTTATTTTCGGCCGTTCTATTACAGTTAAATTGTGTTAGTGCTTCTTTATATCTATCTTTTTTCTCTCGACATGTATTATCAAACCATTTATTCTGTTTCAATACATTTTGGTTATTTGTGAAGTAGCAATGTGACTGCGATTTACGTTTTACTTCAAAATATTTGTTTCCAGTACTGGAAAGGTAATCCGTGAAAACATTCACTAGCTCGTCCGGATCTAAGTCATTATTCGTGCACTCATTTAGTTCACGGCATAAACTATCTACACCCTGCGAAATTTCGTTTAAAAATCGCTTTGGAATTCTGTGTTCCACTTATGGAATATTCGTTCATGGGGAACCTTGTCGTGCGGTAATGTCATAATTTTTAACGAAAACCCTATCGGTGCGTGATTCGAATGCACTGCAAAAGTCGTGCACGTAAAAATCAGATATATAGCAAAAATTGGAAACGCTTGTAATAAGATAGTCTACTACACTGATTCCGTTATGCGTATAGCACGTAGGTCTTCCAACTGAAAAGTCCCTCCCGATGCGACCGTTAACAATGCGAAGATTTAAAGATTTGCACAAATCTAAAAAGAAAATCACCGAATCTATTTGACCCTTGATCTGAATTTACGCGTGCTAGGTAATCATCAGTTTCGTAATCGCCTTGATCATGAATGTGTTTATCATTTAGAATAAAATCAGACTTATGACCGGTACGTGAATTCAAATCACCAAAAATAAACACTTTGCCTTGTTCCTGGAATAAACGAATATCCGACTCCAATTTTGAGAACATGTCAAAATCATATATGTCATATATTGGTGAGTTTTCTGGTGCTATATAAGTAGAACAAAGAAATATATCTTCTTATTTTATCTACTCTATTAAAGAGTGTCCGTGGACGATTTTATAACTGTATTAAATTTGATTTAAATGTGCTTATTTTTCATAAACTACAAACATATGCATAATACTTTATTTTAATAATCTTGGACATATATGTATGAGAACTTTACACGCTCTGGTGATAAAATAATCTAAAATAAATATGTTGCACGAGAGACATAGAATATTCTATGTCTATGGTTGAACAATCATAAAAACATATTTTAGATTCAATCTAAATTTTATTTTAAAATTAAAAAAAAGTATGACATAAATTAATGAACAAAATGCAGTCCGACGGGAAATCATTTTAATGTGCTAATATTGTGTAATTGTATTGCATTAAATTGCGATGAACCGATCGATCACATTTTCAAGACAGATAAAAAGCTATATAGCAGTTTTTATATAACATGTAAATATGGTAATATCAAATACCTAAAACACGGTTAAAATAATTACCGTTTCCTATGCCACAAACTTTTAATATAATAAATTGACCAAAAATAGTTTTCCCCGAGGGTATAATTTAAATTTTTCAAGTAACGGCCAAATGCAACGTAAATGACATACACTTCGAAAGTTGAGAATTGAAGAACTGTATCTGCTTCTTTGTTTATGTTGAGATACAACAGTTTTACAATCAATCGTGTCAAAATTATCCCTGTTAATTGACATCGTGTTGTTATTGCCAGAGGCGAGGAAACAGATTAAAAGACTGTCTTAGCATACCTCGGACGTTTTTATAACTGTATTAGTTTTGATTTTTAATTTGCTTATTATTTTGCATAAACTACAAACAGAAAAGGACAACTTTAAAAGAGCATCATATTTTAATTGTTTATTATCTTGTAAATACATGTATGAGAATATGATCCACAAAACTGTACTCGATCTGATGATGAAATAATCTAAGATAAATATGTTGCACAGTCATATTTTAGATTCAATCTAAATTTTATCTAAAAATTAAAAAAGAAGTTAGACATAAACTTATAAACAAAGTAGTCTTCATTCATCACTACTCACCTTTTTCCGCCGGGAATTTTTTTTTCATGTCCTAATATTATGTTATTTTATTGCATTAAATTTCGATGAGCCGATCACTTTTTCATAACAGAATAAAGCTTTATAGCGGCTTTCATTTAAGATGTAAAATTTTGGCATAATTATTTAAAAAAATTTGACCAACACAACTATTACATTTTTATAAATCTTTATAAAACTCTAAAAACAGGTAAAACTGTGATGCTTGATTTAACCACGGACCTATATACACATACAGGTCCGTGATATAACCAGTCACAACATTCGTCAATACAGGTGACTAAAGCTGTAATTTGGTAAAATCAGTTAAAACCGTTATTTTCAAACGTTTAGGGAAGCAAGAAGACATACAAATAACTTAAAAATAAAAACATCTAAGTAAAGATACAACTTTCTAGTTTACTTCAATAACTTAATAAATATTGTCAGTTAAGTATAAATATGTAAATATCCTAAATGAAAACCTCATGTGAAGCTTAAAGAAACGCACATTTCCATTGAAGTCAAGCGATTTGATGCAAAAATAGTTAGAAATAGTTTAAAATCAATAGGGAAGCAAGAAGATATCAATTTATTTTGATAAAAAATGTATTGGAATAAAAGTGGAAAGAAGCAGATTACTTCAATAACTAATAAATATTGTCAGATTATGATTTTATTACTTTTTATGAGTTAAAGATTTTACTCCTCTATATTTCAATATGTATAAATTGACCGATAACGCTTAATCGATAAACCCGATAAGCTGCTTTCAAGGGAGACAATTTCGCCGATAAGCCGATGAATCTGAAGATATTTCTGGGGATGCGGGTTTTTTTATCTAAATAGACAGTAAGTAAACTGCTTTATGCTACTGTCCAAGCTCATTGACAAAATATCTTCTTACCTAATTTCAGAATTAATGTTTAGTTTAAGTTTAAACATATTTTATTTTTACTCTCTCTTTGCAGAGAGTAAATTAATTATTCTCTATTTTCATAAGGAAACAATGAAAAGAGAAAAATAAGATCAGATAGAATGATGATTATGTACGTGAGACAACTACAATAAAGTTATCTGCCTTCAATTCTAATTACGAGAACTTTACTTGTAAAATGTGATGTTTGTCATTTCAACTGTCTTTAAAAGTCAACATTTCTCTGATAAACGGCTCAACATATGTTTTTGACCGAAAATCATCGGGAAAAATGGACTGGAAGGCCAAAATGGCGCAACAATGGTACCGCTACCCTTACAGTAAATTAAGGGATTAATAGCTTTAGAGCGGAACAATCCAGCTATTTTCTTTTCTCCAGTCTAAAGTAACACGCGATAAAGATTTAGTCTAATAATAGAATCTACACAAGAGATAGTGTTGTTTATACGTCTTTTCTGGAATTTGTAACCTAACCATTCTAAAACCTGCGTAGGCACCAGGATAGAATTTTTAATATTGATCAGGAAACCTGCCTTACACATGTGGAGTAAGTAGAGATCATCTAGAAACATAACGATACTTATACCATTATTACGCTAAAACTTTACCAAACAAACGGTGCAGAGCTAAGCCCTAAGGGGAAAACAGAAAATACAAAAGCAATAAATCCAAGAAAACCCTAATAAAGTTTGATGCAAAGGTTTAACGGAATGATAACCAGACGTGAGAACAAATTTATACATGTAGCCACGTTTGATAAAAAATTCCTTAGCGACTTTATTGTTTTCAAATTTCTTAACACATGCTTAGATATCGCTAGTAGGTTAAATGTTATTATAACCCCGAACACAAAGTGTAAGGGGGATATACTGGATTCAGCTTGTCTGTCCATCTGTCTGTCCGTCTGCCTGTCTAGTAGACATATTTTTTTCTCTTTGGAACCGCCAAAAGGTAGTCCATTTATTTTTTTAAAAACAACATGATAATATAATAACAAATATTACAAAAGACATAGAAAAATGGGATAGATAATATCAAATATTACAATTGTTACATTCTTCATAATACATTCTGATTTTTTCATTCATTCTTAATAGTCCAAAACATTATCAAATGAGTATATGTATGTCTCAGATAAGACATTCTGTCAATAAAAATAAAGCAAGCCGTTCTGAAAAACTATTTTGTATCCTGTATTTATATGAGTCAAAGGAGCTACACATAATGAATGAGCATCTTCAAAAAATAGTTTTGAAGTTGTCATAATGCGCAGAAGTATAAATAATAAATATAATAATAATAAACACCATATAACAAAGCTATTTGTCGAAAGCGAAAAAAAAAAAAGAAATGTTTGGTGTATTTAGATACTTTTAATAGGATACTTCAAATTATTTGTTTCAAAAGTCGGGCAAATTTGAATAAAAGATATTTATTTGACTTTTTTTTTTCGTAGTATTTTTGTAATACAAGAAGGTCCTTATAAAATATTTTGGTCGTATTAATATAAGTTGAACGCCTGTTACTTAAAAGATATGCTTTGTAAATACTATATGTTAATTGACTAAGTATAACATTTATATCCTCATACTCAGGATATGTCGTTTTATATCTAATAACCAGATCTTTCAAACATTTAAATGAGTGATTGATATGAAGTTTTTACATGTTGGCAATCAAGAAAAAAATGTTCTACGGTTTCTATGTCGTTACAGCAATTACAGTTAGGACTATTTAAGATTTTCCAGGTATAAAGATTTTCATTTGTTGGGACTATTCTATGAATAATTTTCATTCTTAATTGTTTGATCCTATTGTCAACAATTGCATTATTAATGATGTAGTAAACACACTGCCAGTATATTTTTGTTTTAAATGACTGCTCCCAGTAGCTATGTTGGTATGATTTCTCTATTTTGTTCTTTAGGAAAGTCGTACGTATATTTGTATTAGTCATAATATCTATTTGTGAGTTTATGTAAATTAAGTTTGTTTTGACTTTTGTCATTTTTGAATCATTAGAGTTTATTATGATTTTCCATGCTTTAGGAATTGCTTGCTTTATTTCAGTTGCCCAGTTAACTTTATTTTGCAATTTATTCAAGATAATATTTTCATTTATTTTCCTATCTTTTGTAATGTCATCAACAAAGATAATATTAGAATTGATCCAATTGTCAAGGAATAATGGTTTTCCTGCATATTTAATATGTTTGTTTCCCCATATGATTTCTTTTCTGATATCATAGTATGTCTTTGTCTTTTTAGAATTTAAAATATTATTAAATTCAATATGATATTCTAACATTTCATAATAGAATGGAGACAATGGTATTTTAGTTTTTGGAAGCGATTTAACAGAGTCGATGTTCATATGGAAGATCAGCAAATCTTTACCAAACTGGTTAAGAATTACATTAGGAATAACTTTCCAGTTGGCGCTATCGTTTTGTTTTAAGGCTTGAATCGATTTCATTTTCAAAGATTTGCTAAAGGATGCTATGTCGGGTATTTCTAAACCTCCGGTAGATTTCGGCCCTATTAAAACAGACCTTTTGATTTTTTCTCTTTTACTTGACCAAAGAAACTGAAATATCATTGTGTTAACCTTTGAAATTATATATTTTGGTGTCGGCAATGATTGAATTAGATACACAAGTTTTGGTAGAAGCAGTGATTTTATAACAGTTGTCTTCCCATAAAATGTTAAAGTTCTACAATTCCATTTATTTATCATAAGTTGACATTCCTCTAATTTATTATCCCAATTAAGTCTCTCACATTCTGCATTATTGGTACTAAAATAAACTCCTAGTGCTTTTACATATTTATTAAATTGTATTCCACAGATCTCAGTCCTGTTATCATTTTTGCATTTTCCGATAAGAATTCCTTCTGTTTTTAGCCTATTTAGCCTTAGCCCAGAATAGTTTCCAAAGTTATCCAGAATTTGCAGTACATTTGGTAGTTCATCTATATTGTGTAAAAATAATGTTGTATCGTCAGCCAACTGGCTTATTAAAAGTTTTTTTTTTGTTTCTGTGCGTGTTTTTATTTCATATAGTAGACATTATGGGGTTAGGGTTTGAGTACAACTTAGCATTGTGAGGTTGTTTCAGTTCATTTCGTCATTATGGGGTTAAAATGGTATTGTGGGGTTAAATAATTCTATTGTGGGGTTAAAATAATCAAAGAAAGATCAAAGGGATAACCTCACAAAGTCCGTCTGGTGAGTACGTCCGTCCGTCTATCCGTCTGTAGACGGAATCTTGTGGACACTAAATCTCCAATTACCCTGATCAGAATTTAATGATACTTCACACAAGTGATAAGTACAATGTCTAGTTGTGCATGGTTCATGTTTTGGGTCTCTAGGTCATAGGTCAAGGTCACAAGGGCTCGAGATAGTAAAATCTCGTGGACGCTAAATCTCCAAAATCCCTGGTCAGAATTCAATGATACTTCACACAAATGATAAGTACAATGCCTAGTTGTGCATGGTCTATGTTTCGGGTCTCTAAGTCAAGGTCACAGGGGCTCGTGATAGTAAAATCTTGTTACACTAAATCTCCAAAATCCCTTGTCAGAATTTAATGATACTTCCCACAAGTGATACGTACAATGCCTAGTTGTGCATGGTTCATGTTTCGGGTCACTAGGTCAAAGTTTAAGGTCACAGGGGCTCGGGATAGTAAAATCTCGTGGACGCTAAATCTCCAAAATCCCTGGTCAGAATTCAATGATACTTCACACAAATGATAAGTACAATGCCTAGTTGTGCATGGTCTATGTTTCGGGTCTCTAGGTCAAGATCACAGGGGCTCGTGATAGTAAAATCTTGTGGACGCTAAATCTCCGAAATCCCTTGTCAGAATTTAATGATACTTCACACAAGTGATACGTACAATAACTAGTTGTGCATGGTTCATGTTTCGGGTCACTAGGTCAAAGTTCATGGTCACAGGGGCTCGGGATAGTAAAATCTTGTGGACACTAAATCTTAAAAACCCCTGGTCAGAAATTAATGATACTTCACAGAAGTGATAAGTAAAATGTCTAGTTGTGCATGATTGATGTTTCGGGTCACTAGGTCAAAGTTCACAGAAGCTTGAGATAGTAAAATCTTGTGCGCATTTAATCTCTAAAACCCCGAGTCAGAAGTTAATGATACGTTACAGAAGCCTTAAGTTGTGCAGGTCCAATAATTAAAGCATCAAATATTACATAAATTTTATATACTGTGTCAGTGGGGTGTTCGGAGGGGGGGTATTTATCACCTTCAGTGATTGTTCTAGTTTTCCAGAATTTTTTACAACGTTTAAGCCTACCTTTAACAGACGTGTCTGAACTTTTCACAATATATTCTTTAAATTAGCAAAATAAATTGTGATTTCTAAGAAAGTCATCATTTACTACATCATGAAAAAAAACAGTATTTGTCAAAACCCTTGCATAAATCTTGCGTAGGTATCTCATTTGCCTTCTGGTTTCGTCTGGGTAGCTTGGGCTCCAGTGGAGATACTTCCGCCGTTTCCAGAAGCCATGGATCTGTTATGCCGGAAACTGAAGTCTGCTGCACAACCGGAAGTGAGAACTGCTGTCCGCACTGGGTTGGGTTGAATCTTCCCGCCATGGCAGGCCTGCCATCTCTACGAAAAGTAGACTGAACAGTCATGTTATTATGAACGTTAGTATGAACAAGAGAGTCGTCATCGTTTTGATATTTGTCAAAACGGGTTCGAGGTTTTTCCTCTGCACCCTGATCCGTTTGTCGTCCTCCTCATCGCTAGCATAATCCAAGTTTTCGTACTCGTGAATGGTAGCCCAACCGACGGAGGATCCGTCGGCTATTCTTGGAAGCTTGTTGCGGTGCCTTATTAAAGACTTTACGTCTTTTACGTAGCCGAGAGCTGTAAGTAGCTTCCCGTAAGGTTTTAACTTTCTCAATATAATTTAATTCGTCTTCCAACTCTAATTCATTTGTCTCTGATTTGAGATGCTTCTAAATGAAAGTAGATCATCTTTTCTTACGTTTTTACAAAAGAGTCCTAGATACTTAATGAAACTTTTATAACTTATTTTTTCAGACGGTCAAAGGCGCATATCTTGTATTTACACAGATCGATGTAAAGTCTTTCTCCTAAAGTTCCATTTATTATCTTGATTCTGTCCTGAGCTTTTCAAGCTAATAAAAATGTTTCATTGTGTAGGCTACCAGTAGATATGAACATTAACAGGGAGGAATTCATCACTGCAGATTTAATGTCTTGTGCGCTAAGAAAACTGAAAAGCTACAAGAAAGAGCATTGCGTTTTATTCATGATGATTATGTTAGCTCCTATCACATTTTGCTACAACGTTCTAGTCTACCACCTCTAAACGTTAGGAGAATGAGAAGTGTCGCTTTAGAAGTAGTCAAGATTTTAGATAAACAGGGATATAGTTATCTACATGATCTTGTTACATTCAAAATTCTGAATATAATTTAGGTATACCAACTATGTAGAGATCCCTCAGCCTAGAACAGAGAGATATGGCAAACACTTGTTTCGATACTCAGCAGCCAGGCTGTGGAACTCCCTGCCTCACGCCTTCAGACAATGCTCTTCATACAACCAGTTCAAATCATTGATCGGGAGCTGGAGCACACCAGAGTGTTATTGTTCTGCGTGCATCGGATAGAGAGGGCATTCACCCTGTCTGCTGGGCTTGTATTGCTATTTGTTTATGTTTTGTTTGCTTTCAAAGTTTGCTTTCGCATAATAATCTGTTTTTTTGTATTTTATTTTATTTCATTTTTTGCTGGCTCCCTTGTTTTCGGCAGCTTTAGTTCTTCAGCTGCTTAGATTTTTAGTTCTATTGTTATATGTAGTGTAACAATTTTATTTAAAAGCTGCACTGTCTCAAATTCAGATAAATAACGACATATACAATGATTAAACTTGTAAAAATTCTTACAGTGTTTTTAAGAAACACATACTTTCTTCACGTATCAAGGCAAAGATAACCTTACCAATAAATACGGAATATTATAACAGTCGGTTGATCTGTGGCGTCGTATCTTTTGAGTTGGCTGTGTAGTTCCGGATCACACTCGAGGCGGAGCCTCGAGTGTGATCCTGATCTATGCAGCCAACGAGAAAGATACACACGCAGATCAACCGACTGTTATAATATACCTTTTATTATATACCTTTTATCGAATATCATATGTTAAATTTTATATAAACGTTAATTTGTGTCATTAATGGCAAAAATAAACATAACGCGCTATTTCGCGTCACGTTCTATATGACGTCGATGACGTCACTTCCTTCTTCCGTGTATAAACAAACAACATTTATAAAAAGTAAATGCAAAATGTAAATCATCTTTCTGGTTTATTTAATGCGAAAAAGACGTTGTATTCATTTGTCTTCAAATGTGACATTAAAAAATATGTGACGACAATGAAACTACACTTAATTTACTGTATCAATGCGGATCTATTTTTCAACTTTTAGCGTAGGAATATGATATGAATATGCATTTGTGTACAACTTACACATACGGCTAAATTCATCTGAAAATTTGATACGAGATGTTGTATTTTACTGCACAAATACTAAGGAAAATTCAGATAAACGTTAGTAGGTATATAATAAAGACAAATATCATGTCCACATGCAGCAAAGAGATAAGAAAGTTTCTAGACGGCTCGTTGGTCTAGGGGTATGATTCTCGCTTCGGGTGCGAGAGGTCCCGGGTTCAAATCCCGGACGAGCCCAAGTTTTAGTACATGTACAAGTGTACAGAATATATCATCGTTGGCACGGACAAAATGTTTTATGTATTGAAAACTCACCATTGAACATTTTCTATCACCATATAATATTTCCTTTTTCCCGGATCTTGAATGTGATTTCTGTGTAATTAACCTAAATTATGTTTACCTTTGTCTTCGTAGTAGGAGTACTACCTGTCCACGTTTGAAACAAAATATTGTTATAAAACGTTCCAATCGTATTACAAGAAAAGTTTATTTCTGTCAATACATACATGTAATTGCACTGCAGTTATTCTGTGATTGCATGTCATCTTGACAAAGGGCTTGATAAAAAATTAAGTATGAAGTCTTCTGGCTGAATAATTTGGATACCACTAAAATTGCAACCAGCCGTTACGATGCTAACATAAAAAGTCAAGGTTTTCAAAAGATTTTTCTCGTCGATAATGTTACTGTATTCATTATTTTGAAAATAACAATAAATTAATTTTGCAATTATTTGATTATTTCAGTTTGTTGTTAATATTCCAATTTATTTTATGTGCTTCTGTGGTTTATCATAATCACAGTGGGGAATCACATGATCAAAATAATCTCCAAACAAAAGTACATCTATGAAAAATGTTAAAAAATAATGAAAGCCGTTTAGCTGTAAATTAAAAATATAGCCTATCGTATTGCAACATAAAAGATTTATAGAACTACACAGGTCTTAATCACAGTCACCTTCTAATTGTTGGTCTAGGGGTATTTCTAATTGTGTTGAACACTTTAAATATAAATTATGTCAGTTTCTCGAAGTGTTCAGCACAATCGGAAGGTGGCTGTGATTAAGACATGTGTAGTTCTATTTTGATCAACATAGTCAAATCCTGGGGCGAAACCATGACAGTCTTTTCAGTTGGACATTTTCAACACAGGTGTATAATGCTCAATCAGATTATGGATCTTGCGTGTTAAAATATTTGTATTTTTTTAAATCACTTTGAACATTTCATTAGTTTTAACTTAAGGGTATCTAATTAATAAATTTCAGTATTTTGATTACAGTTTAACATTGACGGCTGTTTTCTATGGAAGCCTTGGAGGGCCACTTTTGAGTTTCGACTTACGGGTGTTTTTGACTTTTAAGTTATGACTTTCAACTTTTGACTTTTGACTTATGACTGCTACTTTCAGACACTTTAAGAGGAATGGTACTGCATAAAAAGCATAATGATCTGCTGTGACAATATAAACTGGGATTCGAACCTGTATTAAGGTTTTAAAATGATGTTTGTGCGTAGCACTGTAAACTTGTTTGCTGTAAATAAATGAACTAAGTTACTTTTGTCTTTGTCATTTATTTTAGTATCAATGAGCCGTGACGGCGCGTCAGGAGGCGACCTTGGGAGCCTCCGCAGTGAGCGGCGACGCAACTCTCGGCTCGGGAGGCCTTATGGGTGTCCTCTTTCTTTAATAATAATAATAATAATAATAATAATAATCTCTTTATTTAAAGAAGCTAGCTCATTAAGCATAATGTACATAAAGCAACATATTTCTTATCTACCATGAAACCTTTTTTTAACAATGATAATATACAATTGAGAATTTTCTTTAAGCGGGGGGTTGGGGGACTTGCCCCCCAGGCGTCAAGCCAACTATGAAGGAACTGTAAAAAAAAATGATTTTTTTTTGTTGCTATGGTAACATTTTTAAGAAATTACTTTTTATGTTTTTATGTATCTATATGTTAATATCACAAGGTATACCGAAGGAAATTAAAGTGCTGTAATATGTATAAGTATATTGTTATATTGTTGGGTCCTCAGTAGCAGGTTCCTAGTATTACCTGAACCTGCCGCTGGAGGTCCTCAGTGAGGACCGTGTATAGGGTTAGGGTTAGGGTTAGGGTTAGGATTAGGGTTTCTTTTTTCATAAGTGATAAGTAATAAGTCAAAAGTCAAAAGTCAAAAGTAATAAGTCAAAAGTCAAAAGTAATAAGTCAAAAGTCAAAAGTAATAAGTCATAAATCATAAGTAATAAGTCAAAAGTCAAAACAAAAAGCGTGTTAAAATACGTTTTATTTTGTTACTATTGACACAAATGATATAACTTTTATATATATATAATTGATTTTATTAAAATCTTTTAAATAGAAATTGTATTTATTGAGTGTTGACGTGTTTATATTGTTTTAATAAAAACGCCAAAGAGGCAATACAGTAGTTCTAGTCATAAGTCAAAAGTACGGCGTACAAAAGTCATAAGTCAAAAGTAAAAAAACACCCGCAAGTCGAAACTCAAAAGTGGCCCTCCAAGGCTTCCATAGTTTTCGTATTAACCGAGAAAACAAACCTGCGAGATTGCATAAGTTATTTTTACACCATTAGTAACGAAATCCTTGAAACTGCGTTATATTTGAATAGACAAAAACCTTTATTGCAGAAAATTGCAAGATGCAAAGGTGTGTGCGTTTTTATAATACCAGTTTAAATAAATATTTCCAGGAAGAAAAGCTACAAGCCTGTGAATCTTTGTGTGCAGTAAATAGAATAAGATTTGAATTAAGCGCTTAAAAGTGCATTAATTTTTATCATTTCTCATTTTAAACATATTGTTGCTCTAAATAAATTTAATTTATTTCTTTTCAGATATACATTTTTGTCGTTTTGGCGTATTTAAATAGACAGTATCTAGCGTATTGAGTCCAGTTAAGTGACAACAAATTTGATAAATGTTTAAAAGGGAAATGGAAATACCGACACATAATTCTGGATATATAGTACGGTGTCTCGTACTTATATACTTTGTACAGACAGGTACAGTATTTACTGCTATATTTGTCTCTCAGTTTAGGACAACACTGTCTTCTGATTAAACATGTGAAATTGGACACATGAATTAAAGGTAAAAATATAGACTAGTATTGCGGACACTGTGTCTGGTTTTCTGACATTGCCTTTATAATTGATACATATCCTAAGCAAATTTGTCTCTTCTTTTCAATATTCGTTAGCGTAATCACGTTATCTATTAGTAAAATATGCTTTTTTGCTGGCTTTGTCTTTTGTCTTAACTTCAAGCACATGATGCTGCTATTTCAGATGTAATATAAAGCACAGAACACATGGCGCAGATCCTTTAACTCTTGACCTGTTTTGTGAATATTTGTTTCGTTACATATGAATTTTTAAAATGTCTGCAGCTATTTCATTCACATACACTTTTTTTAAAGACTTAATAAACCGTTTATTAAATAACTATTGTTTATTGGCTCTAATATTCATCAAATATTCGATGTAATAAAATAGGAAGCGATATACATGACCAATAACAGAAATTAGGGTCAATATCTGTTTTTGGACCAGTCCGACAAGATATTGCTGACGATTGATTGGATGTTGAGATTGGATGATACTTTCATATACATGTATTTAGTTTCTTGAAAATAAAACGGTCGCCATCTTGAATTCGTTGAAATAAGCCAAAGGAGCGCGGAAAATTGGATGGCAAAAATGGAAATCAACATTCAATCAATGTCTGCATTTAGAAGGATAGAAAGTGCTCTAACTAAGAAATTGAAAACCTACATCAATATGTTCATTTCAAAAATAAATATTTTATAGGCATTTTATTTACGGATCTGAATGTTACTGTGTGTTTATGTCGAGTGACTGCCAATGGAGATGGTAGTCTATATAGAATGGATAATTTCTAGCTTGATTAGTTATTTAATGAAGTTAATGTATTCCTATTTGAATTAAATTGATATAGGAGTTTCATTTGATGGTTGTAACAATGTTGCTCTATGGAGAAATAACGTTAAACAAGATTTATGTTTAAATTTACTGTAATGTAACGTTTCTAAAATGTGAAATCTTCCATTTTCAATGCAAAATGGCCTTTTTTATCTGTTGTTTATTACAATAACAATTATTAATCTGCTGAAATTGATTTTCTGAAATCGGGGTGGTAACCAGTTTAAACAGAATAAGTGAACAGCTCTGCTGAGTTTGGATACGAGCTCTCACTGTATCTGAAACATGCAAATTCCTCAAGACTTAATAAAAGCCCTTTTAACTAATGCTATATACATCGAAAGACAGTCTAGTATCTACACAGATCTATGTAAAAAGTTTTTCTTGTTATATGTACAAATGTAATTATATTCAATAACTCACCGATTCGTTTCTCGTTTCTGTCTAAAACAGTGATTGTAACTAAAAACCATATATAGGTAAGAATTAATTTATATATCGCTCAAAAAGCAATGTTATATACTGACGAAATGACCAGATTAAGTTTCAATTTACAAGACTTTTTTTGTATTGGTTATTGCTTTATATAATTACATCGGTTAATTATATCTTTTACTCTCATGAAATTGGAAAGAGCTTTCCCACACAGAACGGATACAATAAAGATCTTTAAAACTACACAAACTAGACTACTGATATAATATAATTGATTTATTGCCAGCCGCCGAGGAAATTCATTGGAAAGCTGGTAAATTAGATATAACTGTCGCAGTTTTGTATACTATATGGGAAACAGAAATTGAGCTTTGAGAAATCTTTATATACAAACGTTTTCGTAAACATGTTTTCTGTGTGTTGTTTAAAGTACCATAGTAAAAGGCATTAGCGGAATAAGAACGATATCAAAATTGATACATACATCGTCGTACGATCTCAACAAATATGATATTGTTAACTTAGGCCACACCAATTTAATTTCTTGGTCATCGGAATATATCCTAAAAATAGGAGCGAGCGAGCGAAAAAAAATTAAATTATTTTTTTTCCCAATTCAACCATTTTTGGAGCGGGCGAAGAGCGATTTGTTAAAAAAAATTAAAAACCCCTCACAAAAACAAATATTCACTGTCAAAACAGGTAAAAAAGACTTGGAAATAGATTATAAAAGAGCTACAGACACCTTAAATATAAACTGCCAAAAAGGTGCAGAACACAAAGTGACTCCTATATACACCAGTACTAAGTTTACAGGGGTATAATAGTGTTTCTTGCAAGAAAATATTTTTATCCTTTAAAAAAGACCATAGTTTGTTTTCTTGCATACATGTACAGCCAATACAACAAGTCTTTTGAAAGAGAGACAATTTTTTATCATTTAATAAACCATCAGACTAATGTGTATTTCAATTTATGCCCAAACACTTTGTAATGAAACCCATTTGTTAGTCATATCAAAATAACCCACAGAACAACTTCTTTAGTTAAGTCCAGGCATATGCTCTTCTGACCATAAGTGTTTTGACTAGAGATAATTGTTCAATTTCACAATGCTAAAAACTTGCTAGTTTCTTGATTTTTTCCTTCCCAAAGTTTTAGCCTCAGCGCCATTATCAATACAATTTTTACACAGAGAGCACACAAAATGTCTTTAAATGTTTCCGAGTTGTCTGTCTGGACAGCAACTCGTCTTCCACCGACGTTTCCCTGGTTTATGTTAACAATAGAAAATTTTGGGTGCATAGAATTACCGAAAAAGACCGTAAAATACAAAAAAAAGACCGAAAAAGAACCGAAAAATGATTTATCTTTACCGAAAACAACTTTGTTTCAAAAGATAATGTACGGTTTATAACTTAAGTATTAAATAAATTCAGGAATTTGTATGTAATGAATATTTTTTGTTTGTTTTGATAAGTTCCTGTGCTGCATCCATTACAAAATCTGGAGTGCTAATTTCAGAGTTTTCGGTCTCGATCTTTCTACTTGATTTGTAATACAATATTTACAAATTTCTTCATTTAAACTGTAAGTTGTATATACTCTTTTGAAAAATAAGTTGTTTTCGGTCTTCATAAACTGTTTTTCGGTCTTTTTCGTTTTTTCGGTCATTCTATGCAACTGGTGGCTGCCATTTTGACAATATGGTAGTCATGATTAAGTAGCGGGAACATGTTCTGCTGGCGTTTATAATCGAATTGTAGGTTTGAAGGTACTAAATTTACGAGTTCTCCGCGACAAAAAGGCCCGCTTTGAATTTTTGGTCTTGGTTTATAAAATTAGTGCGGGCGGAAGCTCAAATTGAAAAAAAAAAATTTTTTTTTTTGATTTTGAAAAATAATAGAGCGGGAAATCCGTTGACCAAGCAATTAATTTGGTGTGGCCTTATAGTGGTAAAGTTGCTTTTTACTTGTGTTTGTACATAATAATTATGAGCTGTAGTAATGCGTATAACATACGATTTTGATGCGACATGAGAAGAACAAACGTGTGTGTATATTTCTTTCGTTTCTCAACATAACAAATGTCCGAAAAACTGGCATAGTATTCCAATTTGTTCGAAACGTAAAGTAAATCATACCTTTGTCATGATTTACACGATTGTAGCGTTTTTATGAAATGTTTGTATATGAAGTGTTCAGTGACAGGTGTAGTTTATTACCCATCACAATCAAAGTGATAAAAATCAGATTCATTTAATGGGTGTAAATACTCTGTTCATGCTGCCAGGTCATACTTTATATAAAATTTATATTCTGATTTATCTGCAATTTTCAAAATTCTCTCAAATTGTTTCCTTTCAATATTGGATTGTTTTTTTTTATCTCCTTTATATTGCAAAACTCGGGTTGTCAGGGATCGACTTTTCCAAAGAAGTACACGTTTTAAATACGCACTAGGAAGAACATGTACTGTAAAAGCGGCATTCTGTATCCATAAACTTGATTCAAACATGTTTCTAACCGAGATACGAACTACTAATATACGAGGTCTTTAACAGTTTTTACAAATAGGGCTCGACCGGGATTTAAACCCGCGACCTCTCGCACCCTAAGCGAGAATCATACCCCTACACCAACGAGCCGTGATATTGCATGGTAATTGTACTGTGCAGAAAGGGTAATTACTTATGTCTTATATATATATATATATATATATATATATATATATATATATATATATATATATAAATAAAATGAAAAATAATGACACTATATGAGTTTTCTATTTGTATTTGCCAACCGGTTTCACTATATCATCAGGGCAAATATAGCATACAACACAAATTTATATTTGCTATATTTGCCCTGATGATATAGTGAAACCGGTTGGCAAATACAAATAGAAAACTCATATAGTGTCATTATTTTCATTTTATTTATAATTTACTTATTCCGGCATATCGTTTAACATTTTTCATATATATATATATATATATATATATATATGCTCGTTTGGTATATGGCACAGGTGAGTGTAGCGTACTAGGGACCCGTACAGTGATTTTTAGTTCAAAATAGCCTAGTATTGATATATAGTCATTAGTCTATTTTTATCTAACATTCACTGTTTGGGTGTGGTATATGAGGCCCTGAAATATCTCTTTTACTATAAATATCTGACTGTTTTTTTCGAGCCAGTCTACTATCCAGCGCCGATTTTTTTATAAAAAATTGCCCCACACTGTAAAAACAGAAAGGAAACTTTACACTGAAATGGGTGGCAGCTGGGTTGCCACCCATTTTGGTGTAAAGTAACCCTATTGTTTTTATGGAAACAATACACCCTGCTATCGGGGAAGCAGGACACCGTTCATGGTGTTACTTAACACGTTTTTCACAAGACAAACGTAACACGTTAGTGTAAGCGTACACTTTCATTACATATAAACCCTTTCATCAATTCATGACGGCAAAATCTTGACTCATTGGTCCTATCACTCCCATCACATTTCTCGAGAATGTCAAACAGATGGTTTGTGTAAGACCAATGTTTAAGAAGATCTTAGTCAGTGATTACGTAACTAAATTTTCAAAGAACTACTTATCTGAACTCTTTACAACATTCTGACGGGTTTCATATCTAAACGTCACGAAAATACTTTTCGTTCATAATTTCGCGAATAATAGCAAAGTGTTCATGTATGATACACGGATGTGTCCGTCTTAGTCACACTACAATTTGAGACCATAACCATGTGCATGGAATGCGGCATAGAATTAAGGCACATGCAAGTCCTTGGTCAGTTGACTTGTTTACGATACACGAATTTTAGGGCAAAGTTACACTTCCGTGTTACTATATCCCAGTCGGTGTATCTGACCAACTTACACTTGTACGGATTTACAAAACGCCAGATCGGGAGTATCTCTTCACTGATTTTTGAGTAAAATTGCATTTCGGTGATTCTCTACTCGCACACGGTGTAACTTACACGGTAACACCATTTTCCAAGCTGGTTTACACTATATTCAGAGATAGTTAACACGTATTTTTTACAGTGCAGTATACAAAGCAAAATCATATTAAATAGACTGGAAATAGTGCATGAAAAATAGTATAAAGAAAAAACATAAATTGTATCAGACTAGTGACTAGTCTTGGTATATGGGTACGATTCGCAACTTTGAAGCAAAAACACACGGGTTCAAATCTTTCATAAAAGATTTTATTTATAGCTTATGTAGCCTACAGGGACTGCTAAATACCAAACTATTAATGTTATAGTCATATAGTTCTATAGCTCGTGTCTTCATTTTACAATTACAGATTATTTACTTACCAAACGTAAACCGTTTTTTAAAGATGATACAGATTCATTTTAGAATGGGACCAGTTCTATCATATGTATATGTTCATATTATAATATTATGTTGATTATATGTATATTATATGTATAGTATATGTATGTATCGCACCGCACCGCACCGCACCACACCACACATCACATCACATCACATCACATCACATCACATCACATCATATCAAATCATATCTTATCATAATATAAAATCAATAGCAACGTTTCCTCATGCTATGACTAAGTATTCATCAATGTTAATACGCCATATGTCGTCACGTGGATTATTTACAAAGAATAAACACTCAAATTGTAAATTAATTAAAAAGCAGACTCTTTGTTTCCGTAGTTCACCGAGTCGTGGGAATACTTACTTATCTCTGTTCGTCCTACATTTTGTGGCATGGGGACATGATACGTGCTCTTTAAGGTAGCACCGTTTATAAGTGTGGCTCGTTGGTCTAGGGGTATGATTCTCGCTTTGGGTGCGAGAGGTCCCGGGTTCAAATCCCGGACGAGCCCAAATTTTTTCATTTCCTTTGTTTAAAAATATAAGTATACGTAATTTCACATCATAGTGACAAACCTCCATGGTAAGCTGAGCACTTTTCAGTAATTTTATGTTTGACTGCTAACAACGGTCACAATATGAATGCAGAGTCATAAAGTTCAGTTCAGTATCAAGTTGTCACTTAGCATCTACCTTTTGAATTTGTATTGGCACCTGTAGCTGTTTTGTGCTGTTAAATGTGCAATTATTCAAAGAAATGGCAATTTTAAACATATCTAACGAATTTTATACCTACTGCTGCAGCATTTTACTGCGGAAAAAAATAAAAAGTGACAGCCCTGAAAATTGAAGTAAATGATGCTCAACATAACAAAAGGGCCTCCAGTGGCCAAATATGTCATATCTTTAGAAGTAAATATTCAATATTTAATTACCGGTATCAAATTTGAGACAAGATTTAGGAATACCATCGACATTTTTATGTCATTATTGCTCATTAATACTAAATAGGTGAAAAAACACGTGCAAACATTCGAATTTGCTAAGGTTACTTCCGAATCTTATGACTCCATTGTAAAACACTTTAAACAAGAGACATTAAGCTTTCCAACGATGTCATTTTTTTCCAAAATTTCTTAATACTTGGCTTGAACACAAACATTAAAATAATTTCCCATTTACATATTTTATGTATAATCATGATAATTGGCAAACTTTATAATAACCATAATTCTGCAACAGATCGACCGAGCCTTTTGTCTTATATAGACATTGTTTCAAGCTTTCAACATTTTTATAAAACAGTTCGAATTTAAGCAAAAGCCATTTCATTCAATAGATATTCATATGTTGTCGTTAAAATATTAATGGTTTTCCAGCGTGTGAGCCTTATAGTGGTACTAACATCAAGAGTGCATCTGTGTTAGTTTTTAATCAAAGGACTGAAAGTGCTGGAGGATCGATTGTCTCTGAACAACACAGTCTGCACACATACATGTGTAAATATCAGGACAACACAGATTGTACACATCACATGTGTAAATATCAGGACACCCTTGCACGAGTAAAGTTATACTGGAGACACAACTGTCCATAAATTTTGACCTTAAACCATTTGTGTAAACTTTACTTTTGAGATAGGAACCCATGTGCTTACATTTTGCATTCAGTAACTATTTTCAACTACCTTATGAAGTATTAAGCTGTGAACGGTAACTGAGAAATGGATTTTGACAAAACTGAACTGAAAATTCATAGTTTGAACAACTTTTAATGCCATTCAAAAGTTATGGGATATGCCCATAGGGTTGATTCATTGATTCGGATTTAACGTCGCTCTCAACAGCTAAGGTCATATTGCAACGTCCAGCTTTCATGGAGGAGGAAGACCCTGGGTGCCAATTCTGGCATTATTTCAGTCACGAGCGGGCACCTGGGTAGAACCTAGATAGCTCCCAGACATAAAAGAATTCGACCCAAGTAGGGCACGAACCTACAGCGGTGAGGGACAAGTAAACATCAGTCAATGACCTCAACCACTCGGCAACAGATGCCATTGTTTGATGCCAAGCAATTGTCTGAAGTTTCAAGGCTTTAATGGTTACCGAGAAAGTGAATTTTAAGAAAGCTTAACCAGATTCAAGACGACAGTGCCGACTGACGTCAAGAAGGTTGTGACAAAGAAAAGCTAAAAATTGATAAATCAATCTTTTGTTATAAATTGATTCAGTATATACCTATTGTAGAACAAGTACTTGCAGCTTACATTCACTATCCCCGTGAGTGGTTCCAAAATACTGCGAATTGCAATATACCGGGTCTATTGCGCACACCTAGTCATTACCAGCCTTTCTACCATACTGTTTTAAATTTTCATAACTTGTATAAAACAACAACTGAATGTTTTAATAGCAGGCTATTATCTTTCATATTTAACATATACTAGACTCTAGCAGTATTTCGTAACAAGTAATAATGATGATGATTATGATGATGATTATGTTCCTATATAATTAATGTATGTATGAATGTACACACCAAAATTTAGTGTAGCAAAAGAATCGTGGTAAAGTTTAGTTTAAACAATATTTATTCTCGAAAATACATAGTATATATACATACATAGTACAAAGGTGTAACAATATAACTGGAGTCTGAAAATAAGCTTTCAAAGAAAACTTATATTAATTCATTTTCCTACTTTGGTAAAGTTTGAAAGATTTTGTTACAATTTATATTGAGTTAATATTTGTTCTTTGTAAATGACAGCATAATCCAGAGAAATGAATTTGATTTTCCCTTTAGATTATTGCATTTGTCTATATTTAAAAATCGTAGTTAAGAAAAATGTGTTGTCATATTTCAAAAAGACAGCTACAAGTGCCTCTGTAGAGTTAATTTGCTGATAAGTTTCAGTTTTATACCTTAACGCATGAAGGCGTATTTTAGACTAGTTTTTCGGAAAATCTTTAGAGACACTAAATGACAACTAGTCAGGCCGAGCACTTTTGATGATAGAGGCGTTGGCAAGTTACAAAAAAATCGTTTTTTTATGTTTAATTCCGAGTTTTCTAATTTAAAATTCAAGAGTACCTAGTGGTTCGATAAAGTATTACGATGTTCCGATAGTTTATGATCACAAACATAACATCGGATATAAGACACATTATTCGGCCTGACTAGGTGTCTTTTAGTGTCTCCGGTCTGACTTAGAAAACTGTTCTGATCAAAACCGCGTAGGAAACTAGTTCTATATACAGAACAGATACCTCGTTGATTTTTAGTAATTTTTAATGTTTTACATTTATTCATCAATATATCATAATGAAAACAGAATACAAGGTAATTGCACTACAATTCTTTTTATTTCACTGAATATATAGAACTACTTTTCGGTCGTATTCGACAAAAAATTGTGTTAAGAGTTCGGCCGTAAGGGTCTGAAATACTCTGTTAACTTTGGATACGATTGAATAAATCCAATCGATCCAAAAAATGAAATTTTATCTTTAAGGGCCTTTTTGTCATGTTGTGCAGCAAATTTAATAACAATGAATGTCATAAACATGAATTCGACTCTTTTATGTTATGTCACGAGAATACGAGAAACCCCGAAGATAAGAGAAACGGGTATGTATGTTTTCACTATAGTCAGCATTGTTGTTTGGAGAATACCAAAAAAATATCTATGAAGTTTTAAATCATTCTGACTACAGGATTAAAGTCTTTGTCATATCTTTTAGCTTCCCTGAGAACAATCCGAATTAAATCTGGTGAAAGAGTCTAAAAGAAGTGCAGACGGTACATTTGTAAACGTTCATATTCTGGTTTGAGATTTTTTCTTTTGATGCAAAGCGATTATATATTATTCTTATGAATAAAACAAAAAAGCATGCAATTTTGCTGTTTGTGATGAAAGTATCTCCTAATCTTTCGGAGACGTACAGAAACTTGTTACTGGTGGGTGCTGCGCTAAATGTTGTGGGTTTTGTTTTGTTAATATAGGTAGGTTTATGTTCAAACAAGTACTAAAATCAAATGAACTGTGGTGATAGATTTATTGAATTTTTGTAACAGTTTTTGAAACAGTTAGAAAAATAATTGTTTTGTATTAAAGGGTGATACTAGCAGACGTACATTATAAACAATTGATTTCGAAACGAATTCCTGCAAACCACATTAACTTTGAAGACAGAAACCTTTATCGTGAAAAAACTACACTGTAGCAGAGGTGCACTTGCATTTACCGGTTTAAATAAACATCATGTTTCCAATTCCAGGAAACAGAGTTAAAAGATTTATATCACATGTCAGTTAACCTTCGTGTGCTGTAAGTTAAATAAAGTTGTGTTATGTGTTTTATTTAATAAATGACGTCTATTTTAAATGTTAAACATATAGTATATTGTAAAGAAATTACTTATAATTTTTTAAGTTATATATAAATGTGACAGTCGTTTGTTTTTTTTATTTCAATAGGCATTAATTAGTGTTTTGAGTTCACGCTAATTTAGTATACTTCCTAAGTTCAGCGCCAAAGGACCTAATATACGTTTCAGTCAAATGAAAATGGAAATATTGATACGGAGTTCTGGATATATACTTTGGTTTCTCGTTCTTTTATACAGTGTACATACAGGTAGGCAAATTTGTGTTGTATTTTGTCTCTTACAGAGTTTAGTCTGTGATCATTCTTTATGTTAAATCTTTAAAATTGGACGCATAATTTACAGACTGCCGTTGAGTTGACTTTGTTAGTATTCCCACATTAACCTTAATGCAAATCTTCAAAGAAGTTGTTATTTTATTATTAATTTGCATAACCTAGAAATCATTATGAAAATCATTTCACCTTACCTGTTGCTATATCAAATACAATGTTTGTTTAGTTTGAAAAAAGCTTGGTATGGTAAGTGCTTAGATATCTGAGTCTAAGAACGCACATAAATTCTGTTACACACAGAAGTCCTCGAGGCCTTATGACACTTCCATATTGAAAATCTTCGCACACTCATATGCGTACATTTTTTATCTGCACAGACTGATGAACAGTCTTCATAAATGGCATTAATTCAACAATGTTTCACCGTCAACATGATTTTACTAGGAGAGCCACACGCAATTTTATAGCAAACAAATTCATCGTGGTTTGTTCTTTTTTATCTGCCGTGTATTTGCATAGTAGAAAAGAATGTGACCACAAGTTATTTAAGAATCGAAAATTCAATTAACAATGCTCTGATATGTAAAAGGTAAAGATAAGGCATTTTGATGTATATATATATATATTATATATATACTTGTACATATTTAATACAGAGAAATAGTACGAATAACTTGCTATTTAAGTAACAAAACTTTCCACACATTGGCTTCAGGCAATGTAAAAAAATAAATTGCAAAACAGTTTGGGCTCGTCCGGGATTTGAACCCGGGACCTCTCGCACCCAAAGCGAGAATCATACCCCTAGACCAACGAGCCACATTTACTACATTTAAAGATAACGCTTAGTTAACCAAATAATATCATGTCCTAATGATTCACATTGATAAGAAAGTGTCTCTATGGTGTAAATGTCTTTGCCAGTGCAGCACGTTCTACTGTATACTTCTGTATTATACAAAACTCTCTAACATATTTAACACAATACCTTTTGAGAAAGTAAAATTCCTATCGTTCAGGTAAAAAAAAATAGTGTTATCTTTTCAGTTAGCTAAGGCTCATGTGCACTTGTTTCAATAAAATGCAGCATAGACATTTGAAAGGCATATAATGGCTCGTTGGTCTAGGGGTATGATTTTCGCTTAGGGTGCGAGAGGTCCCGGGTTCAAATCCCGGACGAGCCCAACTTTTAGTATATGCTATAACAAAAATTCTAAATTTTCACTGCTTTCTTATGTATGATTGCAAACGATAACTTCACGTTGAGGCAAAAAGAAGTTGTTCTTTTAAACTACATGTATCTTAAAATGGTAATCCCTGTCGGCAATATAATAGCATGGGATGTGTATAAAAGGTACAACACATCCAATCATATGTAGTAAAATAATCTTTTTTCCCTAACTGTGTAGAATATACATAAAACAGCACTATGTCAATCCTATTTATAAACACTTTGATGAATATATATAAATATTCAAGTATGTTCAGAAATTACAAAACCAGCAGTAGTATTCACGGTCAATCTGGACAATATTAATCCACCAGTTAAGCGTTTTACTGTGTACGTTCATTTTAAATTACCTGTTTCAAGGACTCCTAGCATTCACTGTGAATATTTGTAAAGAAGAAATGTACATTTAATATAGACAGTATATATAATTCTGCAAATCCTCATCAGAACTGACTGCTTCCGTTTAGCACCAATGTTGGTTAGTACAAAATTGTATATAATTTTATTTAAAATCCCAGTGAATTATTCAATTATTTGCAGTACATCCTAGGGCGTTTTCCTTTTCTACTGGGTTGCTTATTTCCACAATCCATTTATATTCAACAATGGACATTTATATATCACTACATGAAGGTAGATCTTTCAAAATACCTAACATTCACATAAAACAGAACATGCATTATTCCATGTCTTGAAAACCGAGCAAATTTAAACCACTTAATATTGGACAATCTTCGCCTGAACCCTGTGAATACAGTCGTACTATAACGATAATCATTTAGATAGCAGCATCAGGTGACCAAGTGATTTTAAGAATTCACTTTCATCCCGTCATGATCCCTGCTGTAACGTCAAAGATATTTTGGTTTGTTGTGTTAAATTATTCAACAGTTAAGAAGTTTTGCTTCAAGTGCTATAATCACTCGAGAAAATTTGAGAAAATTCAAATTCCCGATTTGAAAGTTTCGGATGTAATATCCTGCTGACCTGTACGTACACCTAATCAATATATTGGTCAGGTAGGTAAACTGCCCCGACTACAGAGATTTGAGAGTTGTAAGTAACTGACTTGAAGGTAATGTTTTAATTTCTTTTGTTCGTTTATTTCAAAGCAAAAACCATATCCAATCATTAGTAATGGTTAGAGTAAACATATTTTATTTTATTTTAATGCCAAGTAGTATGAACATTTATCTTTAAAAATGCAATTGCTTTCTAACAATGCTTACTTGGTCTTCAGACACAATGGCAATTGAAGTACATCCTTACCTGTACTTTGTAGCTACTGTAGAATAACTTAATATGAAGGTATCGTGGGGAACTGCTTTATGTTCAAAATACCCTTTCTCAACTTTTACACTTTCAAAGCATAACAATGAACAGTTACAATCCTAATTTCATCGTATGTGCCATGATTTGATTTTCATTAAATAAAAATAGTACTGGATTATTTCGGTTAGTATTTGGTTTAAGCAGTATTGTATTGATACATCACATATAACACATACTGTTACAAAGCATAAAGGATTGAGTAGAATGCTTTAGGCTTACTTATTAAATCTCTGAATGTTTATCAAACTGCAATAAATGTTTGGTTAGACCTTGACAAGAATAAAACGTTGCACGTTATAGCAGATTGTATTTTATTTCAGTTTTTAACAACCTCAATTATCTTGACTTGAATATTTATGATTATAAAGCAACAAACCAAAAGTAATCAGCCATCAGATAAGGTTGCAGTTACATTCACTTTTCTATTTTAAACATTTTGGAATCAACAAATTTCACTCTTTAAATTACAACTTTACAATCATGTAGCAGAAAATGAACGATAAGCTATCAGATATTTTGACATGCAGTTTATATAAAACATTTCCTTCTCAGATAGTAAGCACATATTACACCGAGAAGAATATAAAGGTCAACAAATAAAGAAAAATGAAATGAAAGGCATTTTTATTGTTACTCAATAAATACTTACAACAATGTCGTGTGTCCTTTTCTCAAACACATGTTTAATGCGATATTTGTAAAATTGTGTGTTTAGCTTGAGTTTCTTTGTCGCGAAAATATGTGTCAAAGGAATAAAAATGCTGATTTCTCTCTTCGTAATTATTGCAAGTTCGTTAAAACGACACAATGTATTGTTGTCAGTATCATGTTACTCATGTTGACATTTAAAATGATGTTTTGTGCTGTTTAGTTTTTGCGTTCGGATGTAAATATAATTTTAGGGCATTTTTAGGTCTAGCTTTTTTTCTATACTGTCCTAACATTTCTTAGCATATGTAAAATAAAGATACTTCAATAAAATTTATTTGTGCTAAGTTTTATTGAACTGCATTTTGCCGTTAGAGAGATGTGATAATTTTAGTTTTCTACCTTTCCATCCACTTCGGATAACATAGGGTATCATATTGAAATTTTGAATTAAGAATGGACTTATGCATACATATTTATGACATATACAGTGTTTTATGACAATAACTGTTACAGTAATGAAAATGAATGAAGAATTCAAATAGTCCGTATGTCATGATTTAAACAATGCGTTCTTTTATGAAAATGAGAGGCAACTGTTCATTGCTCATTCTTTTCTTGCATCAGTGCTTCTACGTTATTCCCTCCTTAAAAAGCATCATACGCCTAAAACTCACATTTACCACGATGTGACACATACTTATTACTAAGCCTTTGAGACTGATTTCCCCCTCACAGTTCCGACAATTATGTATTCTTTCTTTTGACAATTGTTTCAGAAGAAATGTATCTTTAACTATTAAAAGTTCAGTCAGTGTTTCGTTCAGACAGCCCACAACAATCCATTTACTTGATAAATGCCTGCGCTTGCTTCTCACACAACCTAAATGTGTACACTTCGGCAGAAAAAATCGCCTGGGGAAGCGCACCAAATATGCATAATTATGTGTCCATTGTGTCTCTTTCGAAACAAAATTGCAGGTCTTATCCTTTAAATTAATTATTGTGACAGGCAGATTCCTATTGTAAACTATGGAATGGTATATTCAGTTTTTTGATGGTGTGTCTGAGATGTTTTTCTAGTTCCTGTAAAAACTACAATTCGTTGCAGATAACTTTGCAAATACAACGGATAATGTAAGATGAGCAAGCAAGATTAACCATTTGTTTTCAAATCGAAATCCTTTAAACCTCATTGACCTTGAATTGAGAAAAACGTGTATGTCTAAAAATTGAAAGATTGCAGATGTATACTTGCATTTACCAGTTTAAATAAACTATCAGCTTTCATTGCCAGACACATTTTAAAAGATGTATACCACGTGTCAGTAAACCGTCGTGTGCTGTTAGTTGAATACTATGTGGTAATATACGGTTTAGTTAATAATTAAGAATTGGTTTTAATTATTAACATATTATACACTGTAAAAGTACTTACAAATCATTTCAGGCACCATATATTTAGCCGTTTTTATTTCCATTGGCAGTGAGAAGTTGTTTTAAGTTTAATTCTTTTGTTCATTCTATCTGTAAACATTTCTGTCACATGAGCTTCCCATATAAAAAAAAAACTTAATATAAAGCAATAGTTGTGATTGATGATACCGACACTTTCTTGTTTAAAAAAAGAAAATGTAACAGATGAGACAAGTCAAATGATGATGTCTGGTATCAAGACGAAGCAAATTCAATAAACATACAATATGTAAATGCATGTAGTAGCCAATATCTGCAACCTTTCCCAATACACTCAGTAGTCGCCTAAATATAATATTGTTTGTTGTTCAGTGACAATGCACTACAATTATACTAACATTTAAAAACATACAGTTAAAGTGACATTATGCGCATTTTTTCAAGTAAAAATCCAGTTGAAAATGGTGTGTATACAAAAGCGTAGAGGAAATAATAGCATTTAACCCAATACACCAAAGTCTTCCCGCTACCAGTATGAAAAAAATAACTTTCCAAATATTGATTTTCTTATTTGACTGGGAGAGTCAATTTAAGAAAAGAACAACTGTCTGCAGGAGTTGCTTCCCTTCCACTGCCGAAATCTCCACCAACATCAACAACGACACAATCAACTATCATTTTATCAGTCCGATTTTTTTTATCTAAAGCACAAACTTCAAATACTAATGCGGCATAATCATTAATTTAACACATTTAAATGCACAGAAACCAAAATTGCTTTTATAACACTGTCACCAAAAATACATTATGTGCAGTAAGATGCGCATAATGTCACCTTAATGGAGTCATTGTAACATACTAGTAATCGATCCACTTTACCCGATACCGGAAGATGACAGCATGTTTAACCGATACCAATGTTACTGGAAGAAAAATAAAACTTCTTATTACTTACTAAACGTTTACGGAGACGTTTTAAATAATTTGACGTTTAAATAAACAAGTGGGCCAAGATGGCCCTATATCGCTCACCTGTATATCAATTGCCAATAATACAAGGGGTCATGATTTTATCATAACTCGTAGAGGCCCACTACACAATGCTTAGTAACATTCCAAATATCTAAGCTCTGTATGTGGGCCTGTGTTTTTTTAAAGTTTATATATAAAGCCCTATATAAGCCTATGCGAAATCAAGTGTACCCTCTCCCGTCACAGGAAGGGTTAATTTTCACCCGGGGTCATGATTTGAACAATCTTGGTAATGGTCCACAAGGCAATGCTACATGCTAAATATCTAAGTTTTAGGCTAGGCCTTGTGGTTTCAGAGAAAAAGTTTGTTTAAGTGTTTCCTTTACAAGCCTATGTAAAACTAAGTGACCCCCGGGCGGGATCAATTTTAACTTGTGGTTTTAGAGAAGAAGATTTAAGTTTTTTTCCAATTTTTTTTTGCCATAGCAACCAGAGTTCTGCATGTAATGGAATTTTAATGGAACAATTTTGGAAGAGCTTCATGCAAGAAACATCCCTGCATAGTTTCATCAACTTTTGCCCAGTCGTTTAAGAGGAGACGTCGTTTGAATCAAAATGTTGACGGACGATGGTCAATTGTCCATCTTAAAAGCTCACCATGGCAAAGCCGGGTGAGCGAATAAAAAAAAGTAAATGCATCTTCTGTCTTAAATTTTTAAGGTATTTGAACATTACGTGATGGTAAGATCTCGGTTATAAATAACTTAACTTTAGTTCCAGAATGATGTAATCATATTCAGTTTTTACAGGTAACAGGCTATTTCTCGAAGCAAACAAAATGCTGCTTATATCAGTAATGTAGTTACAGTTTACATAATTAAAAAGTTTCTTTAAATAAATAATATTGTTCTGTGTACAAATATCCGCTACAACAGCCGTGTATCTTCTTGTTTACTTTTCTCTGTGCCAAGTGGATATTATATATAAGTAAGACCAACCATCCGACCACAATTTATGCATCAAATCTATCTTTTTTCCCTCAAAGAGAAAAAATAACCCAAACCCTTTCAGCAATTGTAAAATCTGAATCTGCTAGGGTCAAACCTCTTTTTAAGGTAAAAATGTTAGCATTTTTTTGTATCAAAGATTTAAAAACAGCTTATAGTCAGTTGGAAATGTTTTGGCTAATAATAATTTATTGTAAGAGTTTCAGTCTGCTTTAAGAACCAATTATTATACAAATTCATACCTTGTCCATCTAACAGACTAAATAAAGTCTCGGACAGCAAAAGGTCTATATACAGATAGTGTTATGCTTGACCTACAAAAGTGTTCGGCACATTTGATCATTCCATTTTATGTTAACGATTAGAAGGTTTATCGATAGGTTTGTTTCATTCGTATTTGACTGCTTGAACACAACGATTTAAGTTAACATTTGAACATACAAGGGTACACTTATAGCAATGCTTTCTGTAATTTAAGTATACATTATTTAAAGTGACATTATGTGCATTTTTTCAAGTAAAAATCCAGTTGAAAATGGTGTGTATACAAAAGCGTAGAGGAAATAATAGCTTTTAACCCAATACACCAAAGTCTTCCCGCTACCAGTATGAAAAAAAATAACTTTCCAAATATTGATTTTCTTATTTGACCGGGAGAGTCAATTTAAGAAAAGAACAACTGCCTGCAGGAGTTGCTTCCCTTCCACTGCCGAAATCTCCACCAACATCAACAACGACACAATCCACTATCAATTTATCAGTCCGATTTTTTTTATATCTAAAGCACAAACTTCAAATACTAATGCGGCATAATCATTAATTTAACACATTTAAATGTACAGAAACCAAAAATTGCTTTTATAACACTGTCACCAAAAATACATTATGTGCAGTAAGATGCGCATAATGTCACTTTAACAAAGTGCATATAACTTAACAGTTGAAATTGATAAAGTTAAAATACATGTGATAGCATTTAATTTGTAATATTAAGTTTATTGTTTTATTGATTAAAACTATTATTTTTGTCTTGTATCATTATGAAATTTTTGCTAAATGCATTTATTTTCTTTCTTTTTTATCGTTATTAATAATACTTATATCATTATCATTATTACATTTTTCATTTTTCTGAAGAAGAACAATTTAGAAAGTTTGAACAACGTGAAATGCAGTACTTTTTCAATCAAATTTTAAACATATATAATGCAAAGACATGACATGACATATATGTCTTAACAGAACTCACAAAAGCAACAAACTCCCTTTGCAATAGCAAGATGTACACTTTATTGTGCGACTAGTGAAAAGGGGAGACTATGATATAAACAACCACACTATTATTGTCATGTATAATATACATTTTTGTATACAGCAACATAATTTAAATACTATGTCATATGGTTAATTAAAATACATATATTTTGCCCGTTTAACAATGCCTATAGCGTTTAAATTCGCAAACAGTGTCTTCCGTCACGATATCATGCTCTAGCAGACAATGCTGTATTCTTCATGGGAATACTGGCCGTAGACGAAAAACCCCCTGTGGAGGAAACGTGGATCCGTAACATGCACGGAGTCTTTCAACTCCTCAGGCTATTCCTCAGAATACTGAAACTACGGACTCTATTCAGGAGCGTGTTTCTATATTAAAACAATTATATTTTTCATGTTATTCGTTTCTTTTACGTTATTTTAGATTTGAATAGCATAAAGTAGATGTGTCAAGTGTAAAACCTTGCGTAGAACTGATTTATTCGCTACCGTTACTGTCTAACTACCCGCGAAAAATCACATGCACAAAATGGTCCATTGATTTTGTGCATCGCTGTTCTCCGCTATACTACGTACCGCGGAGAACCTCTAAACGTATAGCTTGCCATTTAGGTAACAAAATCCTTTCTCCACATTGGTTACAAGCAAAGAAACAATCAATAAAATGAAGAAGGGCTCGTCCGGGATTTGAACCCGGGACCTCTCGCACCCAAAGCGAGAATCATACCCCTAGACCAACGAGCCACAGTTCCTTCGTTATGAAGATAACGCTTATTTTTATAAATGATATTACATCGACATGCCACAATTACAATGGTGCACAGAGATAAGAAAGTGTTGATCGTCCATGTAATCAGTTATGTAATTGTCTTTGCAATTGCAGCAAAGTTGTACTGTAGAATTTTCTAGTATACTAATCTCTTTAAAACAATTGACACAAGCCTTTCAAAAAAGTCAAATTTCCATCATTTATTTAAAAAGAAATGTGTGTAGTTATAGATAGAAAAATAGGACATAACATTTGCCTTTAAAATAATGAGAAACCTATACAAGGACAATAATTTTCATAGCTTTGGCATTAGGAGGCATACACTTCCCCACATAGGCTGCAGTCAAAACTTTTGAAGTGAAATATATTAAACTATAAGCCCGAGACCGTAATATCACACACCTAGACCAATACGCCATATGGACTTATTGATATGAAGATAGTATTATCTTTAACAAAGATCTCATGTCTACATGCTACAATAAAGTGTAGCATAGACATAACAAAGGCATATAATGGCTCGTTGGTCTAGGGGTATGATTTTCGCTTAGGGTGCGAGAGGTCCCGGGTTCAAATCCCGGACGAGCCCTACTTTTAACGACTTAAAATAAACTGTAGACAAAGTAGTAACTTCATTATTATTGCACGGTTGAATATGAATTTCATCTAGTTTTTGTTTTCATACTAGTACTGATAATTATTTACTACATAACAATAAAATGACCAATATTCAATTTTAATAGGATCTTGTGGTTCCAAGGCAATACAAAACAATAACTTGCATTGTAATCTATTTAACATATCATTACTGCTTAAAACTTCCACATGTCATTTTCATTCATATATTATCATCATTGTGTTACTGCAATACGGATATAATAAAGAGGTCTGTCTGTTCCACAGTTCGAAACTTTTTACGATCGGCGATGATATCATAACTTATTACAATAAATTTGTTTGGCGAATCTGTAAAATTGGACGCATGAATGACAATTAAATATCACAGAAGAGAAACTGTACCGTTAAAGAAACTTGAAAGGAATGGCTAACAGAGAAGATTGACATAAGTTTCATATTACTGTTATGACATACAACCCTCTTTACACAATTGCACCTGAATACATATGCCAATTCATTACCTTTTCTGATAAAAATGTACATTAATACACTTTATGATCCGCCTCAAGGCGAGATGCAACACGAGCATACTCAAAACCAGACTACCTTAAACAAGCGTTTAAAAGCGTTGCTTTACAGACATGGAATTCAATACAAGAAGTAACCAGCAAGTTGGCTTATCTAGAAGTAACCAGCAATTCGGTCTATCTAGAAGTAACCAGCAATTCGGTCTATTTAAATTTCTGAAAGCACCATTACAAATATAATTTATGAATAGTTACAGCAAATTATAAAACACAGGAAATTGCTCTTTATTTATTGCCGAAATTGAGTCTGTAATGTTGTAATGTATTATGTATCACTAATGGTGTTTCATTGTTATACATGTATATAGATGGCCTCATTGTAAATGAATGTACACTCTGCCTTTAATGTTTTGCATAAACAGTTTTACTTTCTGAAAAAAAAGATATTATTATTATTATTATTATTATTATTATTATTATAAAAATATTATTATCATTATCATTATTATATTATACTGTGAACTTGATTCATGTAAGCAGCCTTATGTATATTGTTTCAAAACAAACCTGCTTGATTCCCTATACATTTTGCTCATAATAACTCTGAACTTCAAAGAGTTATAAATGAAATATAATAATGTAATGGTATAACTTACGGATATGATTGTGTTTAGCTGTAGGGGTATATTTTGGGTAGTAAAGTTTCATTTATTTTTGTATAAGTTCACTCAATTACCATTTCCCCTGCAGGTTCAGGTTTGAATTATCGAAACTCTGGAATGTAGTTAATGCGTCGTGTAACAAGCTTAGCATTATGTTGATTTTATTCCGTTATGTTTAATCTAGATGCACCGTGCAGTAGTTAAACACGTGTTTTATTTGAATTATATATGTACTTTTTTCAGCGATCAGAGTGATAATATGTTTTATGACCAATTAGTATCAATATATTCGATGGGAAATAATCACATTTACCGTTGTAAATATTTCGCTCATGGCAACGTTACTGTATGAAATAAAAACATTAATTAGATCTACGCTCAAATGTACCTGTAATGTAATTTCTTGAAGAGCTTATGTATTTATACTTTATATCAAATTAATGCTTTTTACAATCTGCTGAAAGTGTAAGCGAATATTTCGAATGAAAGCAAAATGAGAGTGTATTGTAAGTGGATCGATGTTATCTTGCCTTGAATACTAGTATCTAGTGTTTCAAATTTCTTTTTTATGCACCCGAAGGGTGGCGTATTAAAATCGCACCGTCCACCTGTCCGTCCATGCGTCCGTCCTTACATTTTCCGTGTCCGGGCTGTAACTTTGTCATGCATTGATTGATTTTAAAAGAATTTGGCACAGATGTTCAGCATATCAAGACGATGTGTCGCGTGCAAAACCCACGTCCATACCTCAAAGGTCAAGGTCACACTTAACGTTTGAAGGTAATGAAATCCTCTATATGTGCACGTTTGAAGGTAATGGAATCCTCTAAATATGCACACATTCGTGTCCGGGCTGTTACTTTGTCATGCATTGATTGATTTTAAAAGAGCTTGACACAAGTGTTCAACACATCACGCCGATTGTCGCGTGCAAAACCCATGTCCCTACCTCAAAGGTCAAGGTCACACTTAATGTTTGTTGGTAATGGGATACTCTCTTTATGCACACATTCGTGTCCGGACTGTTACTTTGTCATGCATTGAAGGATTTTAAAATAACTTGACACAAGTGTTCAGCACATCAAGACAATGTGTCACGTGCAAGACTTGCGTCCCTTTCTCAAAGATCATGGTCACACTTAACGTTTGAAGGTAATGGAATCCTCTATATGTGCACATATTTGTGTCCGGACTGTAACTTTGTCATGCATTGAAGGATTTTAAAATACCTTGACACAAGTGTTCAGCACATCAAGCCGACGTATTTGCGTCCCTACCTCAAAGGCCAAGGTCACACGTAGAGTTTGAAGGTAATGAAATTCTCTATATATGCACACATTTGTGTCTGGACTGATACTATGCCATGCATTGATTGTTTTTAAAATAACTTGACACAAGTGTTCAGCACATCAAGACGACAAGTCAGCACATCAAGACCCATGTCCCTACCTCAAAGGTCAAGGTCAATGTCATACCTACAAGGTTGAAGGTAATGGAAACCTGTATACATGCACACATTAATGTCCGGACAATAACTTTGTCATGCATTGATAACTTGGCACAAATGTTCAACACATCAAGTCGACGTATCGCGTGCAAGACCCACGTCCCTACCTCAAAGGTCAAGGTCACACTTAGAATTAAAAGTAATAATAAATAAATAAATAATAAATAAATAGTTTATTTCACTCAAGTCATGTAAATAAATGACAATATGAGGTAAACATACTGAATCATTACATATAAATCGAGGCTAATATAACATTACAAATCAATGAGGGTTGATAAATAATATCAATAAGATATGAAAAAAAGTTTTAAAAAGAATGTGGGAGAGTAACCACATCATTGCTTTTGTGTTAACTTTTCTAGAAATTCTAGAACAAACAGATAATTTCTTTAATAAACTCACAGATCTTTCTATATTCAGCTTTTTTGTTTATATTATTGTTCATAATTTCTTCAAAATGGAGGATATTGGGTCTTCTATAATACTTATTTTTCAGATATTTTTTCTGCTGTCTAATAAAAATGAGCATTCTAAAAGGTAATGATACTCGTCGCCAATGCCATTATTGCATTTAGGACAAATACGTTGATTTAATGGAATTCTGTTCCTAGTTCCTATTTCTATTGGTAACCTGTGATTTCTTGTTCTGAATTTAACAATGTAATGCAAATATTTCTGAGGAGTGTTTATCAAGTATTTTTCAGGTTCGAATTTATGTTTGAATAATTTATAATTTCTACATTTGCTAGAGTTTTCAATCACTGAAAACCACTCATTTAAAAATAAATCTGTTAATTTCTTTGACTGTGGCCTTTAACCATTTAGAATTTGCAAATTCGTGCTTAGTCCATATATCAATCAAAACCACAATCAATCAGTATATTTTGAACATTACTTAACCATTGAAACCTATTACCCGTGCATATTTGTATGTTTATATTGGCTTAATAACAATGAGTACATTGTGCAAGATAACTTGTTCGTAGTTGGTCTTACTAGATTAGCCCAAAAAGATATGATTCTTGTTTTAATATCAATACTTAAAGGTTTAACGCCAGTTTCGCCGTATATAACGCAATTTGGGGTACAATTTTTCACTTTTAATACAAGCTTTAAAAATTTCAATTGCACTCTTTCAATCACATCAAGATTGCCATATCCCCAAATTTCACAACCGTAAAGTAATATAGGTTTGACAGTTTTCATAAAAAGGTCAATTTGCATATCAACTGGGATACAAAGGGCTCTTGCCCTTTTTAAAAGTGAATACATTGCTTTTGTAGCTTGCTGTGCAATTTCACGTTTTGCGTTATAGAAAGAGCCACTTCTACTAAATAATATACCTAGATATTTATATTCATTCACAACATCCAGTTTGTGATTTTTGTATACAAATTGATAATTTCTTTGTCTTCCCTTGGAAAATACTAACACTTTTGTTTTCGAAATATTTACCGCTAACTTCCAAAGATCACAATAGTCTCTATAAACATTTAACGCACTTTGTAAATCTTCGGCAGATTCTGCAACTATGACTGTATCATCAGCGTATAATAAAACAAACAGTTTTACAAAGGTCAATACTGAGTTATCAAATTCATGTTTGGAACATCTTATACCGCTGACAGCTCCATTAGAGTTAAAAAATCATGTAAATCATTCAAATACAGAGAAAAGAGCAGAGGTGACAAATTTTCTCCTTGTCGAACGCCAATGTTGCATATGAAAAATTCAGAGTGTATACCATTTGCAGAGACACAGGATTTTGCATTTTCATACATGTTTCTAACAACGTTCAGAAAATTTCCCTTAATATTGTGTGAAATAAGTTTAGTCCAAAGACCATTTCTCCAAACAGTGTCAAAAGCAGCTTTAAGATCAACAAAAGCACAAAATAGTGTTTTCTTGCAGCTTTTTAAATAGTCAATAAGACAGGATAGTACAAACATATTATCAATTGTTGAAAAATGCTTCCTAAATCCAGCTTGAAACTGATTAATAGCGTCATTATTGATAGTAAATTTCTGTAGTCTTAGATTCAAAATTGACGTAAATAGTTTCCCTAAACAGCTAAGGAGAGTGATAGGTCTATAATTTGACGGGTCTGAAGGGGCGCCCTTATTTTTAAATATAGGGTGTATTACACCAATGGTCCATGATTCTGGTATAATTCCTGTGTTAAACACGACATTGAATAATTTAACATAAATATCTTTCATTAATGGTAAAGACGATTTAATATGTTCATTTAAGATGTTGTCTAAACCACCGGCTTTGCTATTTTTCAACTGTTTAACTGCATAGTCTATCTCACAGGCTGAGATAGGTTTGTTCAAATCTGTATCTAAGCTAGATAGAATATCCTCAGATATAATGTAATTTTCATTTCCGCTATTGTCAAAATTAATGTTTTTAAAATGATCGTATAAATCAAATACATCAGCTTCAACATTAGACTTATTCTTACCATTAAGAATTTTCCAGTATTGTTTCGGAGAAGCTTTCTTTAGATTTCGAAGTTTCGAAATATTTTTTCGTTTAAATTCTAAGTTTGTTTTGTTCATTGTTGATTTATATAGTTTACTCATTTCTCTAAGGTTTCCCTTATTTACATTGGACTTTCTCAGTTTATAAAGATGTTTAGCCCTATGAAAATTTCGTCTGGCAATTTTGCATGTACGATTGAACCATTGTGGTGTTTTGCTTGTTTTTTCAGCATTATTACGTCTACTATAGGAAAAAGTCCCAAAGCTGTCTTTTGCACTATCTACAAAAATTATAGAAATGTCATCAACAACGTTTTGCAAATTTTCTGCAGTAATTTCAGTTTTCGTTTCCAGGTTACAAAGACTTAAATAAACATAATTAAGTTTCTCTCTATCAATATTATCAATAAATATATCAGATTTATTAGAATCCCAAAGTTTCACCTTGGGTGTTGTAACAGTATTACTATCTTGTATATTTATATGGTTTATATTTACAGTCAAACTTATGGGATTATGGACATCTGATAGTAATGGACAAAACTCCAAAACTTCAAATCGATGAACATATTTGAACAAATTACTGGAACATACAATATAGTCTACAACACTAACACCTTTGCACGTAGTTTTACCTTCTATATCACCTTTAGTTCTACCGTTAAGAATAAAAAAATTATTAAAGTGTAGAAAATCAATGAATTTGTACCCGTAATTATTGCTAGAGTTATCAAGACTCTTTCTCTGTAATACTAAATTTGTTCCTGACAAACTTTCAATTTCATTCTGAAATTCATAAAAACATCATCTAAACCATTTTCATGGTAAAGGTCAAAAACTGTGTCAATATAGTCTTTCATATCCTTTGTTCTTGAATTCCAATCACCTAGAATGCATATTTGTGAATATTTATCACTAAAATTGTCTAACTCATTTTGAATTTCCGTAAATGGATCATCAACTGAAAATTCTGAATATTCTGGTGGCACATATACGACACCATATAAAATATCATCATGTTTGGTCAATTGCTTTGATAGTACAAACCATAATACGAGTCTGCTTTTTGTTTCTAAAACATGCACAAAAGGAACGAATTTTGTTTTAACTCCTAAACAAATGCCACCTGGAATATGGAATACTGATGCATGGGAATTCTGTCATGCATGGAAGGACTTTGAAATTACATGGCACAATTGTTGATCACATGGAGAGGACACGGACTTTCGGGGGGCATTTGTCAATTGTGAGGGACATCTTGTGTTTACTTTTGCTCTTTGAAGCAGAAGCTCGAATACTTCATTTGTATACAGCATTTCCACAATGGTCTGAAATAAAAAGTGAACAGTATTTAATCTTCTCGTGCTGTCATTATGCACCCACTTTATTCATATTTGAATCTGATATAAAACTCTAACTTAAAGGCACATAACATGAATTTCTAAATATTTCGTTTGATAAAGAATTTGGATATATTTAAGAAATAATAAATGCCTTCCTGTATTTTATCGTTGAATAAAATATAGTCAGGAATTTGGATGCGTATTAATTAAATCACGAGTGCATAGCACGAGTCATTTCATTTTTTTTGCATCCAAATGACTGACTGTATTTTATTCAACGATAAAATATAGGGAACAATTCATTATTTCGATTCGAACACGTTATTTTCTTTGAAAACAATCCTGAACTTTATTTAACGCGTAGTAGTACAGCTTTGTAACCTTAAAACGCGAGATACGATTGGACGCGCTTGTTTACATTCGTTACGTCATATATGGCAGGTTGTCCTTGGAAAAAACGTGCTGTGTTTTATCGTAAAATAAAATACAGGCTTTTCCCTATACGTTTATATAGGAAAAGTAGCCGTTTGTGTTATAATTAAAAACAGTTTTTTTAAAACATTTTCTCCATTCCTCGACCTAGATAACAAATACTATGTACTAACGCTATACTTGTTTCCAGTGCCATTTGGAATAAGAAGGTCTGAGAAAAGAAATATCAATTAAATCCAGTACCATACCTCTATTCAGAAAAGGTAATACAACACTTTTGAGACAATGCGATTTCTGCACGGATGTTCTTGAAACAATTTTTATAATTTCCAAAAGGAACGAAATGTTTGGTACAATTTAACCAAAACCATGCAACGGTTACAGGGAATTAATGCACCGTTATAGAGAAAAACTTAATGTATAAGTTTCTCTTGAAATATCGCATAAAAGCGAGAACCATAATCCTAGATTAGAAAGCCACACATATTATTTATTATTATATTAATAACGATTGCGGACAATGCTAGTTATAGCTGCAGTTATCTTTAAGGTCATATTTCTCTCAACAATAGAGTATAACGGGATGTATATACAATTTGTAATACATCCAATGGTATAGAGTATTAGAATCTGTTTATTTGTTTCATAACTGTTCAGAATATACAAATATAAGCAGTATATCAATTCCCTGAAGACAGTGGTCCTTTTTATACTCGGATTAATGATTAGGTATGAATATTTAAGTATGTTCAATAACTAAACAATTTTTTTATATTTTATAATTTGGTAGTGTATGTCGCCTTTCGAATCTTAAAAAAATAGCAGTTTATCAAACTTTCAAAAATGAAGCTACCCAAACACATTTCTTAATAATATAACAGTTACTAGACTTCTATCTTTTGAACATGAAAAAATGTCAAGTTCAGATTTGTAGTGTACGCATGAGCTCGTCTTAAATGTAAACATCATGGGACCTATCCCCAGCAAACAAAACCAGCAATGATATCTTCAGTCAATATGGACAATAATAATCCACCAATTAAGCGTTTATTTTCAACTTTCAGTATTTCAAAGACTCAAAACATTCAGTGTGAACATTTTTAAAGTAGAAATTTCATTATAGACAGTAATTCTGCAATTCCCATCAGAACTGACTGTTTCCAGATACTTTAGGCATCATTCTTTAAATCAATGTTTTTATTCTAAAAGTATATATACTGTAATGTCTTTTTAGAATCCTATTAAACTATTCAAATATTTCGAATTTTCTGGTCCGTATCTCTACAGAACAGTATCTCCTAAATGCGTTTTGCTTTTCTACTCGGTTGTTTATCGTATCAACTCATTTATATTCAACAATGTACATTTATATATCTCTGCATGATGGTACATGTATATCATTAATCCATGTCTTCGACTTTAAGCAATCTGTTTATCTGGACCTTATGAATTGAACCAATAACGATAATCTTTTAGATGGTTGCACCTTTTAAAGATTGAAATTTGTTTTATATTTCGAGACCATTTTTCTGGTGTAGCATAAATCATTAAGGTTTGAAGAATAGAAACATTGAACAGTCAGCAAGTATTGATTCAATTGAGTAATAATCCCTAAAAATGTTAAGATACTTGCAAATTATGATTATAGTTGAGATTTACTTTACTACTGATCTTTTACTTGACATTTATACCGTTGATCCAGGTAGTGAAACGGCTCCAACTTTAGGAATTGTGAGATTTGTTCGTTACTGTCTTGTTGTTAATGTTTTTCGGCGCCACCTTTCAACAACCAATGATACAGAAGCAGAATATACAACAGTTTTTTAATTTAAAAAAATACTATGTAAGGCACATTTTAACGGTCAATATGTATCTAGTAGCATATTTGATCAGAAAAAGAAGGATTTAATTTGTTTTTTCTTCTATTTCCCCACATCACTTTTCCGACGGTTGAAGCAGATTTTCTAAGATGGTTGAACTGCCAGATAAAGTAGTCGGCCATGAATAACGGTCTGAATACTAAGATCATAATTCTCTATGACGAGGACACCATAATATAATCAAAGCGCTGTGAGCGCTGAAGGCCTTGGGGCTATAGGTTCCCGAAAAACAACTTTTGCGCTGAACCTTACATAAAGCGCGGGTCGAAATGTGCAGAGGACGAAGTTCAATATATGACACAGAATGAATGATTCACAAATATAGGGGTTGCAGGGAAGTTTGTTTTATTATAAAACGTACGTTAAGTGAAAAGTAATCACATAGTCAACATTATAAATTGTTTAAGCCAATGAAAATAATTCGATCTGCACTTTGTACAACTTCAAGCGATATGATCTGATGATGTGGATCGAAAATTATTGTGTACCAAGGACAAGACCTTGAAACAGAAATAAACAAAGCAATACCAGCAATGAAATATAAATACAGTACTGTACAATGTGTATAACAGAGAAAACCAAAAATGATTCTGGGTTACCTTGTAGTTGTAATCGGTGAAACCGTTCACTGGGCCTTGACATGCAGCGTCCTCGATAAATGGCGGGTGATTTTGATCACGTGAGTTCCTTCTCGGGAATGTACGTAAATTATATCTTTTTTTAGAGAAATTTATTTTTAGGTAAATATATATGTAATCGTTCGTAAATAACAAAGTTGTCAATGAAATAACATTGGAAATTTGAAAATCAAACTACAAACTCCTATATCGAGCTCCGTACATGTCCGTAAATTTCCGTAAATATCCGTACTTTTCCGTGATATGCATATGATTATCTTCCGTAATCAGCTAACAGCGCATTAATTTCTAAAACAAAAAAAATGTTTAATGCAGCCCGTAAGCTATATACCTTCCTGCAATCGTTTGAAGTTGTATGTACTCTTTTTATTTGTAATATGTTCTTATCATGTGCGACATTCAAACAGAAGATTGATCTGGTCTGTCTTGCACTACTTTCGCATAGCGCATGTTTACAGTTGTTATTCGCACATAGCACAGTTAAATTTCTTGCAGTGTTTGAAATGTGGTTTGCTAACTAAGGCCTAGGGGACTTTCAGTCCCCAGGCCAAAAACATTATTCAGATTCTACAATATTTTGTGTACATATTTACATATTCTAATGTCTCTTTCTATATTATGATACCCGCCCACCTCTGTATCAAGAGAATGGTATGACAATCTTGACAACACCAGTTTTCTAGACTTAAATATTTATAATTATTAAAAATAATTTAAACCGAGAGTAATCTGCCATCAGATTATGTGAAATATTGCAGCTACATTTACAGTTTATATTTTGAAAGATTGGAATCGACAAGATTCAAGAAATCTTCACTCTATAGCAAAGTACTATATGGATGATTACCAAATTTCGAACGATAAGATATCACATATTTTGACATGTAGTTTATATAGAATATTTCTTCTCACTCAGATAAAGAGCGTACATCATACGGTGAAGAATGTGAACGCTACGGAAACGTATATTGACCCCCTTTATATAGTTTCTATATTTGCTTAAGTTATCAAAATATGCATTTATTATATATAAGTCCTTCTGACTAAATAATTTGTTGAAGTATAACATAAGGGAAACTACGAGATATTTATGCTGGTTGTTATTTTTTTGAAGATGAATGTAGTAAAGATCATGTATTGCAGTTGGTGATATTTTTCGTGAGCAAATATAAATTTTGTGAATAAATATATGACAAATATTTGACGAATTGTACTAAACTAATGAGTTGAATATGTCCTGCCAAAATAAAAGTGACAGAAAAAACAAAGAAATATTTCCCCGTCACTTTTAACTTTCTCCACTTTTAAGTTTACATACATATCAGCATAAATAAATCATAATTTTTCACTATGTAGATCTACTACAATAAAATTGGTAAAAAGAGTATGAATGACTGATAAAAAGATATTTCTTAATTTAATCACAAATTAACTACTGTTAATTAGAACTTTGTATACTCGTTCTTAGATAGAACAGTAAATAATGTGAAATTTATATATAGGCTCAAAATAGAAAAAGAATGTTTTTTACTAACTTAATTTATATATATAAAGGGGGTCAATATACGTTTCCGTAGAACGCCAACACAGTAACAAAAAATGAAAAGAACTTTTTATTGTTTCTCACTTGTTACTTTACCCATATATTTTATATATAATATGAAGAGTTAAATAATATTTTCGTAGTTTACAACAATATGACTAATGATGAAACGGTGAAGAAGTAGAAGGAGAACACTTTGTTCTCTATCTTAACAACAGTGCTTAAAACAACATCACCTACTTTTTCTATCGATATTTGTTTAACTTATTTGCATTTATACGAATGATACGTTAGTCTTTTGACTCAAGGTTAAAAAATATTGCCATTAAAATGTATTAAATACTCCTACTTACATTTTTATGACAATAACTGAAACAACTCAAATGAATACGAGTGAAGTATTTTTTTTTTGGCCCCCATAATTGAGGTAACCCCTTTTATTTGCCCCGTAGATGGCGTGATAGGGGTCAGGGTGCATCCCCTAACAGCTTTACAAAAACAATTCAATTATTCATATAATAAATAGTTAAGAATATAAATATCGACGAGTGAAGTATTGAAACAGTCCGTATGCCTCGATTTTAACAATGCGCGGTTTTATGATAATAATAGCCAATTGTTAATTTCTCATTCTTTTCTTACATCAGTGCTATTAAGCTTTTTTCTCATTGAAAATGCATCATGCGAATGTCATTCATATTGACCAGTATTATATGGCACATCATTCTCCGAAATATCCGGCTGCTTATTACTAAACCTTGGAAGCTGGGTTTTCCCCTCAAATTTCCAACAATTACGTACTCTTTATTGTAGTAATTGTTTCCCAAGAAATGTAACCTTTGGTTGAATCAGTGTTTCGTTCATTTTAAACTAATTCATTTACTTGATAAATGTTATATGCTTGCTTCTCACACAATCGTAAAAGAGAATAATTTGTGTATTTTACATGTAAATCTGCGCAATGTCGAAAGCTTTATTCACAAACGTTTTCAGAAACGCCACAGTAACATTAGAAAAAAATATATTTACTTCTAAATTTCTGTCATATTAGTGTTGAGATTTTATGTTCGAACTGCTATACTGGTGATAAAAATAGGTATTGATTCAAATATTCCCACAAAGTCTTATGTACACGTCCATTCTAGTAAGATCGCAACAATGTAATTATGTAAACTTGGTCGTTTTTTGGGAGCCGCATGCATTTTTATCGAAACAAACTTTTTGCGTTTTGTTCACTTTTATGCTTATTTGTACAGAATGTTGAGCTCTGCTATTCATCTATAAAAAAATGATGCATAGAAAGAGAAAAAATTGGATCGTGTTTCTCTTTTTCTGCAAGTTATTGAAGAAACATATAAATTGCTGATAATATTTTATTACGCATTAGAATCAAACTGATGATAATGTTTCACATGACGGTAGTAATGTGACGCCAATGTTGCGGTTACTCTATAAAGATATGGTATTTTATTCTTAATAATTCAGATTTAGCTGTATTTTCTTGGATGTGTTAAATATTTTACTTAGAATTTTAGACCATTTTGTATGATGTGTACTGGAAATACCAATTACGAATCTGCAAAAAGCAATCTTTCTTGAACCGGACTAGAACCAGAGTAGTGGAAACATAATTGGCAGCTATCTGCTGTGTGCTGCAGCCGCAGCGCCAATATTTATTTTCGGAAACGAAATGTACATAAATGCATAGATTTAGTACCGATATGATACGGGCACTATTTTCAGTCTTCTGTTTTCTTCATAATCTCCCAATGAAATTGTTAGATTAATTTGTGCTTCGTTGCAAGCATATATACCGATACGTAGAAAAATACCACAGCGCATGTCGACAGACTTCATTGCGCTGTCTCATTGCACTATATTTATGTAACCGTGCATCGAATGATATCACACATATCGATTTATAATCAAATCAAATGTATTTCATAAATAATAAAATATGACCTTCGACGCGCGAAAATGTACCTTCGGACATTTGTTAGTTTATTCGACAATACTTGATTAAAAACCCATTAAATTCACATTTTTGTCACCCTCTTTAAATGCAAAACCAATGATAAAAAACTGATAGCTACTATATTTTACTCAACAGAAACATACTATTTGCTTCAAAATCCTCCAAGACCATTACTATGGCAACAGCAATTTGAAATTATTCTTTTTTTTAAATCTTGGCTTTACCCTATGAAAAAGGCAGATCGTGGATAGAAGACATGAAATAGTTCACCAGATATGATATATATTGAAAGAGTATATAATGTTGCAACCAAAAATAAATGATGCTGTTAGGAAATGATTACCGGAATAGTTTACTGCCCATGTAAATTGAAGTGAGTTTTGACGTCAAATTGTGGTATGTGACGTCATTTTTAGAGTGAACAATGACGCCTTAGGTATACTTTTTCAAAATGTTGTAGTTTTGTATGTACTGAACGTAGGTAACTGAAATGTTCCAATATTGATATTGAAATATTGTTTGTTCACATATGCAAGAAAGCTAGTTTCCAAGTATTTTGTCCGAAGGCCCATTTTCCCGTGTCGCTGGTCAATATATTTATCGGCAAAATGCATACCAAATACAACAACAGACATATTTTTTTACTTTACTCAGTAGCGTAATTCCTATGCCAAGTGGACATTTTAAGTCCAGCCATCAAATAACATCTTCTAAATTGAATCTATCACCTCACAAATAGTTTCTGAGATAGTAAATTATGAAATCGATTTTCCCGAAGACGTACAAACAACGTGTAATGCATTCTGTATCAATCATATTTTAAACAAATATCATACAGAGACATGACTCGGTATATAAAAGAAATAGCTTGCATTTAGGCAACAAACACTTTCTACACATTGGTTACATGTAAAGAAATAATGTTAACATGAAGAGAAAGAAAATGTGGGCTCGTCCGGGATTTGAACCCAAAGCGAGAATCATACCCCTAGACCAACGAGCCACACTTATATAGTGCAAAAATAACGCTATCTTAACAAATAATATCATTTCCGCATGTAGCACAGAGATGAAAAAGTGTTATGAAAACTGTCTACTTGAAACTGAAGAAACGATCTCATGAGCACTCTAACGATGCCAGTCTAAATGAAAGTGTAAATTTTTCATTCTGGGTGAGTGTATAGAAAGTAGAATATGACATACCATTTGCTATTAGTATAATTAGAAACCTAAACAGATATGAAGATTATGCTCTCATGTTCACATACTACAATACAATGCGACACAAAGTGAAAAAAGACATAAAACGGCTCGTTGGTCTAGGGGTATGATTCTCGCTTAGGGTGCGAGAGGTCCCGGGTTCAAATCCCGGACGAGCCCTACTTTTACCGAATGAAGTACGACTTTTCAGTTTTCATAACGCAAGCAAAAAACCCCATTGTGCATGCAGTTTTATTTCAGTAACTATTAATCGTTACAGAGATTATAATAATTTTTAAATTATACCCCTATTCAGAAAAAAAGGGGAAAATTAAAATAGATTTTAATAAACTATATTTACAACTGATACCAATTTATAAAAGTAAATAACCGTTGGGTATCACAAAATGGTGGGTAATCAAAAGGTTGGCAAGACAACAGGTGTTTCTCTTTGGATGCTTTCCATTTTGTCACTGCATCTCAAAAGTCAAATTTGTCCACAAAGTGAATTTTTCGTAAGTGCATTCAACCATAGACATTAAACTTGGATATTATTTGGCACACTGAATCCCCTTTCAATAGTGACAGTCTGATCGAAATTACTACAAAATGATAATTAAAATCACTCAGAAAGACGTTTTGTTTCCCCTTTTAAGGTTCGTCGACCATCTCTTGTTGTGTGTCTACGATACCATGATGACGGTATCATAAGAATCAACACACATAAAAACGCAATGGTACAAAACACGGGTCGATCCGAAATCAGACGACATCGACCACGGAAAAGGGTCAAAATTATACATATCCCATACCGGAAAAGTATTTTATAAACAATTTATCTTGCATTTCGAAGCGTTTTGAGAGGTTTTGAAATGTTGTTTTTGTAGTAATTTGATCATACACATTTTTAATTGCGTCATAGAAGACGCTCTTTGCTATTTCTGTTGCGTCATTGACAAAATGAGTGCGTCAAAACCGCAGAAAACGCGCTCTCGCGGAAACACTGAATTTAGTGTATCCGGTGTAGCGATGCGTATTTCAAGGGTCTTACATTTCTCATGTTACACCGGTCTGACTAGAAAACTGTTGGGATAAAAACCGCGAAGGAAAATAGTTCTATACAGAACAGATACCTCGTTGATTTAAATTACAAATTTTATAAAAAAAAACAACAATATAATATTATGCTATTCTGAAATGTTTTGATATTATTTAGATATGTTACTATATAATTTTTAAAACAGAGGACAGTATAATTCGTAACAACGGAATATATGGAACTACTTGTTTGTATGTAAAGAGTTCGGCCGTAAGGAAGCTATACTCTGTTAACACTGGATTCGATTGAATAAATCAATCGATCCAAAAAGGATGAAACATCTGTAAACGGCTTGCAACAATCTCGTTAAAGTGTTTATTAAAACAAATATAAATGATAGATCAATATATCAGTTTATATCGCTTATACAGTGGCGTGTATATAACTGCTCTCAGTTGATAATACATGTCAAATGTCGCGCATGCGCACACGTGTATGAAAAATCCGTCTGGAATTTCATCTAGTTTAGTTTTCAAATATCTTGGAATCAACATATTAACAAAATTCACTTTTTATCAGATTACTGCGTTGCCTTTACGATCATGTTACAAAATCGAAACGATAAGCTAACAGATATTTTGAGATATGTAGTTTATATAAAACAGATCCTTTTAAGACAAGGAGCATAAGATATTGAGAAGAATAGGAAGGTCAACACTATATACACAAATGTATTGAAAAGTTCTCAATTGTTACTCTAAACATTTACTGCATATACCGTATATCTAGCTGAATAATGTGTTCCGTATTTTAAAACAGGATATAACCAATGATGAAACGGTGGGATAATTATAATCAAGAATAAGCATGTTATTTTTTTCTAGAAAGAGAATGTTTTTCACATAATTGCAATTGCAGTGTTTTAAACGTTGAATCAGGCTTTGGTTCAATAAAAGTCGAGTTTTCACCATAAAATAAATAGAAAAATTGTTGGTATCGGTGTAATATCACGTTAATTTCACTCGTGAATACCAAAAGTTGTTATTTCACTCGTGGCTGCGCCACTCGTGAAAATATCACTTTTGGTGCCCACACTATATACACAAATGTATTGAAAAGTTCTCAATTGTTACTCTAAACATTTACTGCATATACCGTATATCTAGCTGAATAATGTGTTCCGTATTTTAAAACAGGATATAACCAATGATGAAACGGTGGGATAATTATAATCAAGAATAAGCATGTTATTTTTTTCTAGAAAGAGAATGTTTTTCACATAATTGCAATTGCAGTGTTTAAAACAAAATCAACTACATTTCCGTTCGATACTTGTTTTACTTGCCGGTATTCGATTAGGTTTGATGTATGAGTCGTTTGAGTTAAGGTTTAACACTATGGTTATTAGATTGTATGAAAATATTCATATTTGCATAGCTCATTCCTATTTTACACTGGTGGTCGTGAACCAGCGTGTTGCATATTCATTGAAGTTTCGAATTAATACTTGACCGATGCAGGTAGCACATAATGGATATTTATGATATTTACAACGTTTATTGACAATAACTGAAATAACTCAAAATCATATGAGTGTACACTTGGTGGTTCTAAGCTATTTTCTCTTTCAAAAAGCGCTATACGCCAACAATTTATATTTATTGTGCTTATAGATTGACCGCGAACAGTTGTATGAATTTTCTAGACCAATTCATTTGAATTTAGATCAGGACAAGTTGGATTTTATGCATTGAGCTGTGCCTGCAATGTTATATTTATATATTATATAATAGGTCATAGCTCACTGTTCAAAATCCTACAAAACAAACGCTATAAATCTTACGGAGCTGAAAACAATAATTAAGGCTTCTATCGTTTCGGACTGTGCATACTTTAGTCTTCTGTTACGCACAAATGTGTGTGCGTTACGTTAAAGAATACGAATTAAACGATAGACACTTCCGACCTTCATTTAACTGAATCGATCTGAAAAAGTCATACACCTGTTTGCTGTCATGCCAGAATGTGGCACATCATTCTTCGAAATATCCGGCTACTTACTACTAAGCCTTGGAAACTGACTTTTTTCCTCAAAGCTCCAGCAAATATATAATTTTTCTTTTGGTAATTGATTCATAAGAATGTAACCTTTGTTTTTAAACGTTGAATCAGGCTTTGGTTCAATAAAAGTCGAGTTTTCACCATAAAATAAATAGAAAAATTGTAGAAA
>JAFMSR010000010.1:17445140-17465419 GCA_022818135.1 Saxidomus purpurata
GACTGTCCAACCACCTGGTTACTCCTATATACCCATCTAAACTTCGTTTCGGGGGAATAATAACTAATTACCCTTCCACGATATATCCAGCCGTTTAATTGGTCATTTAATCATAAAAAGAAATTGATAATAACGGACCAGGCAGGTAATATACATTTGAAAGTTACCCTCCTTGTACCATGTACGTCAATATTTACTTTATATTGAACAATATTCGTAGAGGTCTACTACACAATAATTCTACATTCCAAATATCTAAATTCTGGGCCTTGTGATTTTAGACAGTTTTCCCTATATAAGCTTTCGCTAAATCAAGTGACCAGCACGGGAAGCGTAAATGTTGACCTCAGGCGCATGATTTGAACACTCTTGGTAGAGCTCCTTTAGAGGTACACGCAAAATATCGAAGCTCTAGGCTTGGGATTTTAGTGATAGCACTTACAAAAAGTGACTTTTTGACATGGTCAGTTTTGACATGGGGTTATCATTTGTAGAGGTCCACAAGGCAATGATACATGCCAAATATCTAAGCTCTCGGTATTGTGGTTTCAGAGCAGTTTTAAAGATTTTCCTATGTAAGCCTTTGTAAAATCGTTGACCACCGGGCAGGGTTAATTTTGACTTGATTTGAACAATATTAGTAGTGGTCCACTGGCCAATGCTACATGCTCAGAGGTTTTTACAGTAGAAGGGTTTTCATGAGTTCTGCATGGAATGTTAATCTTTGAACAACAGAGATAGAGCTTCAAGCAAGAACACCCCTGCCAAAATTCATCAATATTGGCCTTGTGGTTTCAGATGAGATGTCGTTTAAACAAACGGTCGACGGACAAACGGACGACGGACGGTGCGCGGTTCGACTGGGATTACTTTTATTTACAATGTCCTGTGACTTTGGAACATGGTGGGGGTAAGAGTGAGGTTGGGTGCGCACCATAAACCGGTTTAAGCTCCCCAGTGGTGTTTTTGCCACTGACCGTTCCAAGGCGGTGCCCCACTGTGTTCCTTTAATTGTTCGTTTTGTCCTCGTGTGTTTGCTTTGTATGCTAGTGTGTGTTGGTAGTGTATGTGTGTGTGTGTGTGTGTGTACATGATTGTGTGTGTGTGTGTTGTGTGTGTGTGTGTGTTGGTGGTGTGCACTTCTGGGTGCTGTGGGGCTCGTTTTGGGGAGGCTGCGTTTTTGGTACGTGGCATTCCCTGTTTGATATTATTTTTGTTTTTTTGCAGTACAAAACTAAATTTAATCACTCTGATTAAGACAACTGCGGAGGTCAATTGTATATTGCCCGGAGTTACCATATTATACTATGTTACGTAGTTTGTATGTTTAAGATTCTTATTTGGTTTTTGACGTGGTATTTGAGAATATAACGGCTCGGGTCATATTAATCTAGGTGGGTAACATATAACATGTGCTATTGATGGTTGACTACAGCTGGACATGATTGTCAAGTCTGTAAAACAATCAAATTGACGAGGTTGAAAATGTAATTTTCTTTATCAGGCCTTTAACTGTGCATATAAGCAGACTGTCCCAGTGGGATGATTTTAGCAAAATTATGGGTCTTTTCATTTTATTGATCTGTTTAGCTCTTGGTAAAGCGCAGAAAGTTTTTATCGGCAATACTTTTTATTATCAAATATCAAGTCATCCGCTGTTCCCACTACTGATACATATCTCGGAATTTCTAAATTCCCTGTCTGAGTAACTCTTCATACAGTATCACACATTTTAGCAGTTGATTATTAAGAAAATATCTTCAATAAGGATTGCATTTAAGTCATTTTTCAAATAGGCGTGCGACAAACGGCACAGAGACGTTAAAACCCAGCAAAGTTGGCAAACGTCAAATGCATTGAAATACTCATACTGGAAAGTTTTCTGTGATTTCAAATTCGTATCTATATTTATTCTTCTCACAATTCAACAATATCTCTTGTTTATTAAACAGACAGAAAGGCAAAACAGACGACAATTAAGATTGATATATGAGACGGCAAGTCTTGAAAAATAGACAATATGGAGTTTGATAGATTTGCCATGGTACTTCACTTAAATTTCATTTAAATTTCATGTCATTTACGTCACACATATATACTATATTGAATACATGTATCTGCAAAATAAGAAAGCTACAATAAAATGCAAACCTTTATACATTTTTGCATTTGCAAATTGCACAATATATCTTGGTTATGCCTTTAATGAATATTGCCTATCAAATGCTATAACATTCAAGAAAAGACGAGCTCTTATTTTTCTTTTGCAAAAACAGACAAATCTAACTACATTAGCTAAATTACAAAAGGAAATGTGGAACACTTTATCCAACATTCCTTTGTAACGCTAATATTTTTTCAGTGAATGATTAACAGGTTTTAAGGACAGACAAATTGATCGGTAATGTGTATCCATTTTTATTTATGTGGGCGGGTTTCAATAGATAAGACGTTATTTGACATTGCGCTTAGAAATCTGTCATTGGAGACCGGAACGAGGCTCAGAACGTTAATTGATCGAGATAATGGTAGAATGATAATAGCTGGCGCAATTTCATAAATTGCAATCTCAAAGGCCTCTCCATCTATATATTTTGAAGTTATAAATTGATTGTAACAAGTAATTGATATTATAGCACATTACATCGTCTGGCTTAGCGATGAATTACGAAAAAGAATGATAAAAGTAGATCTTATCTAATGCTTAGTTTTAAGGTTTACAGACGGGCAATTTATGTTTTCCACAAAGGAGCCTTTAATTGAGATTCAGAATGGAAATAAACAGGAACCGGAAATAAGGCTTTTATTTTTTACTGAAGCTGTTTACGTCCCTAGACAATAAAGCGACAAGTATTGCAAAGACATGTCGTGCAGGTAGCACATAGCTGTTATGAAAATCATGTATAACTACATTGTCACATACTAGTACTACAATGATAGGAATGCGTGTTCTGTAATTTCTATGTTTAGTACCCAGTAAAAACCAGACAAGCTCATCTTTCATTGGTGAAAACTGATACCAGAGCTTGTAATATTTTAAAGAAAGGTCTTTAAAACTATGCAAATAATGAACTTTCTGTTATTTACTTATTATATATTAGTTTTTTATCCGTACGTACTGTTCTATTGAAAAATAATAAAATAAAGTATGCATCACGACATGTTTTATATCGACGGAAGTGGCTTGTACCCGGCTTTCAATTTGAAATCCGAGCACATGCCGTCAGCCTGTGCAATATTTGATCCCGGCGTTTGCACGCATTTGAAAAGGTAAGCTGGGCTCATGTCTCTGACGTTGGTTATGGAGAGGCATAAAACTTCATTTTTATACAAGCAATCTATCTACCATAGTCCGCCTGATGTACTTTCACGACACACTTGATGTGATTGATTTTATTTGAAATAGTTTCTATCAAGATAGTGTTTTCTCTTAGTTGAAATTGTAGGGGTGAAACTTGAGGTTCATTCGGAAAGATAGGTGGAAAGACGGAAAGACACATTTACACTGTCTAATGCATTAAGGCGGGGCTTAAAGACACCATATGATAATTTTCGTATGAAAGTAACATGAAAATTTAGAACGTCAAAACTATATTCTTACAAAAGTAAATAATGATGCAACACTGTCCTGTTCCCTTGGAAACTATCAATCAAACGTTCTGCGCGACTGTTTGCGTAAAATTTCTGTAGATCGATGGCAAAATTAGATATTATTTTCCCTGTGCAGTTGCACAAATCAACAAAGAGAGAAAAAATCAACAATAGAAGTCTCTTTTGCTATATAATTGAATATCAAACAATTTGGCTGTCTGTAATAAGATGTATGGAGGCTAGCCGTTTTGTGTTTTTCGTCGTAATGTTCAAAGATCATGGGCTGCTACAGTAAAACATGATCTAAGAGAAAAAACTAATGCATAATCTAAGAAACCAAACTTAGTCCTGTTGTTATCAGATTGTTTGTACACATTTAGACTTACTGTTAATGCACAAAGCAAATATTCAAGGTTATGAGCTTGTACAATAGTATTGAAAACAACCTGCAATTTCGTATAAAGAAGTTGCCCGTACCAACAACTATGACGCCACTTTAATGATAATTTGACACTCACGCAGCAGTTGGATAACGTAAGAATTAAAGCTTACTCATCTTTACTCTTCAAACATACTGCATCCGACGGGAAAACAGAGCAAGTACCAGCCCATAAAGCGAGAGACAAAAACAAGACTGTATTATACAATAAGTCCATAACCAAATAAACACAATCCCCTGGAGTAAACAATTTACTTGCATCCGATCTGATCTTGCAATGTCTACCGTAGGCAGACCAGCAAATGTATAATTCTATTTGCATTTATGACTTTTTTCGTTTAACTCTTTTGCAAAAGAATAAGCCAATAACCGTTTTTTGTAACGACACTTTTCATAACTTCAAATAAAAGGCTGACTTGTTAACGGTATTTCCGCATGCGCGTTGATGTCGTGCTTCTCAATTGCATTGAGGACGATATTTTTTTCTACTATATTTTCAAGGTCGTTTGCTTGTAAATTTTCTAGTTGCCGTATAGGCCATTAAAAATATTCTGCTTTCCTGGAAAACTATATTTGGTATATCGTTTTTGATTTGAGCATTTGTATATTTTCTTGGTAGTAGATTCTATTACTTTTTCTTATTAAAGTTAGCTTTCAAGATTGTATCTGTTCTTTCTTCAGCGGTTGCATGGTAGTTTTTACTATTTTCGTTCAGTGATTTGATAATATTATTATTGTGTTTAGAAAGTATGTAAATCAATACATTTTTGGATAGGTCTTTTCAACCTCTAAACAGATCAAACAAACTGACAATCATTACAAACAGAAAAAGATCACCAGATGTAATAAAAAGTCTTACCTCTCTTCAATTTTTTTAAACTATGCTTACAGCTAGGGGTAACCCCTATGTACACCCACTACTTTGACTGGATTTTATACAGTGTTCCGTGCTTGAGGGAATCATGTCATATTTGTTTTTAAATCATAACTATTATTGTATGGTTAGCTGTGACGAGCAAATTTAACTGTACGCAGTAAGTCTATGATAATAAATGACAAGTAACAGAAAAAAGTTAATACTGAACTCTGGGTCACAAACACTATACAATCATATACCATGCTCTGATGGGGTCTGTAATTCCGATTTGGAAGATAATAAAGCATGATATTTAGCCCGATGTATGGCAAGAAGGAGGCATACGTTATTTTGACACAGGGAGCGTCCGGAGACTTTATAATGACCCATTGATTCATTTCTTTTAGATGAAAGTCAATAGGTGTCATAACTCACTTCTTACTGATTATAGAGTATTCATAGCATAATCAGATATCTTCGGGGAAAAGTATCAAAGTCACTAATTGTGCCATTTTTCTTTTCTGTGAGAATCATTCCACGTGAGCGCTCTACTTATACATTAACCATGAGAAGAGCAATAAAGTTAGCTACGATATTCATTCTCCTGGAAGTGGACGGAGAAACTTCAGATTATGAATCCCTGAGCTACAATATAAACGTGAAGAAACTTTGGAATAAACAAGCCAGCTCCAACCCAGCCAATCAATATTAGTTAATGTGACCCATGAGACACGCTGGGACAGAAGTGTTCGCCACAATAGTCGATATTATATAAGTGTGTGTAACAAAAATGGAGGATCATGCAAATATCAGTGCATATATAATTGCGTATTAAAACCTGTACGTGTTTAGGTTAACTGTTTGATCGGTAAAAAACAACTGGTATTAATCATGCATAAAGCATCAATGATTTAACATCAATGATTAAAATAGAATGAGAACGAGATATATTTAATAACCATTATTTCTAAATAAATGTACTGAGAATAATTAAACACATGGGTATAGTAAAGGCAGCATTACCGTAAACGCTAGTCTGCTGGGAATATTAACCGTATACAAGAAGAAAAAGACTGATAAAGACGTTGTACAGGATTTTTTTCAATACAATACGATGTTACAGCTTTAATGGCAGACAATAACTATGAATATGTTAGATGTAAAAATACAATGTTATTCAATTACGTGATACTTAAAGATAATAAATTAAGTATTGCTTTGTCATTGAACCAGCTAGAATATCATAGTAATCAAATCTAGTCTTTATTTCTTTTTGCACGATGTTCGATCACTATCGAAGAAATTATTTCAAGTAACACTAGCGTTATGGTCCTTTAATTGAGAAAATTGCATACACATGACACTGTCTTACTCCTTAACCCAGTACAATGTTATCTCGAAGTTTCTGCTGTAGCCTGTATTTTATGATACGTTACCTACTCTTTCTGAGTTGGGCGAAGTAGCGAAACGTCATTTCATTCCAATGAAGACGTTTCCAATGAGGACGTGCTACAACTTGATACTGTAACCTAAAACTTTTTATCAAAAATCTTAAATGCAGCTGTACCTCGTAAACTTTTGTTTAAACTAACTAACTACCTTGAACAGTTTCTATCGTGTTTTTAAACAACTTCAAATAAGACAAATACATGCAAGCGAAACATCCTTCTCCCTAACGCGAGGACATGCTCATATATTATCGTCTGCAAATAATTTAGGAATTGAGTGTAGTAAAATGTCTTATATAAGGTGTCAAAATATGAACGTAAGTGTTATTGCTATCTCAAGATATTGTTGACGGGAAAAGTAAATGACCTTTTCACAGTTTTATCAGACAGTTCTAGCATTTAAGAATGTGTGCTTCATTTTGAGTGGGCTTCCTATTATCGCATTTTCCCAGAAATGTCGGGCGATATTTCAGGATAGCCCGGTGTTTAATGGTGTCTTTGTCATAGAAACGAGATCTGAAAATGCGCATTGTTATAAACGTCAGTGTGCTGTTCAATGAATATAGGCCAAATCATAAGAATTTATAATACATTCTCTAAGATACGGTTTATTTCCGAAAGCAATCATAAATGACCCAAACTTAGGTATGTGAAACCGAAACAAAAGCTTATTCTGTTTATTTCTTTTTATAATAGAACCTTCACTTGCCTAAAGCAACTGGTATGCCCCATTTATCTGCGACAAAAGGGGTAAAGTAAAATGCAACGAAAGAACCAGTTAGCTAAAGGCAGCATACCCGGCATAAGTCAATTACATTGAAGTTTCTCTTGATTCTTTATTATGGCCACTTGAGCTTAAGTTTAAGGGATATCTCCTTCGAGACCACTGAGACAACTAGTAAGCCAAATTTCAGATGAATATTCAGCAGATGTACTTCTTTTAATAAAGCTTTAACCGATCCATCCCGCTTCATATCATAGCTATCAGAACTAAATTTAAAACCACCTATTTTCTTTTAACTTTTTCCAAGCACATACTGACCGCCAGCGCTATAAAAATATAAACATGACTTCTCCAGCTTTAGCTACATTCTCGAGGATATTCTTTTTATTCTTTAAATATTGTTCAAGGGCGTAGAAATGTGGCTGAACGGGACGTGGTCAATTTCACTTAAATTTTGGATTATAAATGTTTAATTACATCAAGTATGGTAACATGTTATGTCATCGTCAAACTGAATATTTAATGGATAGCTTCGCAACACTTAGTTTGGGACTAACCCTCCGGTGTCGCAGGCCCGTTTACCTCTAAATGTTTCAAGTTAATAACACTACTAATAGAGCATCCATGTTTACAATTCCCCCCGGAGTCTTTTCAGCCTAGGTGAACATGTTCAAGTGTGACCACTTTGATTTCCTTGCATGAAGTTACATACTCTTGTCGAGTAAATTACTCTTGTCGAGTAAATTATTGTTCGTATAAGTTGCTGCTGTCTTGGTAGTGTTGTTTTTGAAATTTCGACATGCTCGACCTAACAGCTTTTGCTATGTATTGATTAATTTACACATTCTCCCCTCCATTCTTTGTATTTAATAGCGGTCCACATGGACTTATTTCTTACGCAAGTTCTACTACATTTTTTCAGAAACTGAATGGAAGTATGAACAGAAACAAGAATTATGCTTTAACTTTCATACCTGTCTATTTTATTGTATTTGCTTTCGGCAAGACACATTTTAATTTTCGTACGTCTATTTTGACCAAGCAGCCACGTGACTGTTTCCATGGGCTCATTAGAATGACACGAACTGACAAGACATTCCAGTCAATAACAGATAGGAGGCTCAGGTTTAACCAATGAAGATGTAACACAGGGGTTCGACACATAATCTTGTTCTTTGGTTAGATTATGTATACTAAAACAAGAGGAGCTAACTCACAACAATCACGCCAATAAATGTCTTGCCACTTGAGCACTGTTTGTTTAAACATTCAATACTTTGTAAGTGATGATAGCTATTATCGTATCATCCATGAACAACACTTCTTGCAGGGGGCAATTGTATAACCAAAAATGAATGTAAAAGTGTTTCATTTACATGGGTTCGTCCGCACTTACTGCATTTGTAATATAAATTTCTAACGGACATATCTTAATTCAATAGTTTCTCTATTGCAATACAATTAATTATATTTCATTATTAATGTCCATTTTTCTTTCACTCAACTGTAAAAACAACATCTTTTTGCTTTTAAATTTCATCAAACGTCTTATTTTTGTCACGTGGAGGGTAAAATTATCTTACACATCAACAGTTTATAACACATCACTATTTGTGAAGCCCACATGCTTGAGCTTATGGTTTAAGTTAGAACACTATTTTTTCGATGGGTCTAACCTTGCCTTGCTACTGAGTGAATTAAAGTTAACTGACACACCGTATAAACAAAACATTTTAGATTTTTTTTTCCGATACGTAGATGATGGGTTCATTTTACTAAAATGTAAATTTTATGAAATAGTAGATTGCATTAAATGGATCGCAGGTATGTATACCCAGCAGAATTCGAATCTAATATAAGTAAAGTAACAGCAAATTTCCTTGACTTAACCATAGTAATTGAATTTAGCACAATTTTAGACGGTAAAATTTACTACCGTACTTACCAGAAACCGTACAGTAAATAGGCTTATACATCACCCACCTGGTGTTAAAAACAGGAATCATAAATACCGAATGCCATAGATATGCAAGAAACTCAATTAATCAGTTAGAATATGCCCACGTGATTAGATTATTCTATCATAGATTACGGAAATGTGGTTACCCATCACAATACATCAGAAAAAAACTAACTGACGAGTAACTACATTAAAAATAATCCACAACCACAACGAAACAGAGTCATGAATGATAATGTACCAAATAGAAATACATATAAGTATTGCTCTATAACACACAACCAATTGAATCATAAACATATCATTGCTAAAAAAACTGTTAAGTAAAGCAAAAGCAAGATTTCTAAGACCATATTACAAAGCGGACACAAAGATTAAAAAGAAACGTTTAACAAACAAACAAAACGACTTCACAAAGAACTATCTAACTATAAACAACGGAAATAAACAATAGATGAAAATATGAATACACAAAATAAAAGTCAGATAGATAGACATACATTTTTAGGTGACACAATACGAAGTCTAATATATGAAAATTATTTTTCATTAACTATTTGATAGTTTTTTTTATAAGAAACTAAATATAGAACATAGTATTTCAATTTCAAAATAAACCCATTATAACTTTAAAACCTGACAGTACAAAAGCAGTTTTTCATCAATTTGTTTTAACAAGAACAATATAATTTTGATATTAATAAATACTTTGTTAAACAATAGAAACAAAATAAAATGGATAGAAATTTGGATATTTTGTCATAAGATCTACAATATCGAGGTGTTGGCTTTCCATAGATCTTACACATTTGAAAATAACTCAACAGGCACTAAACATAATATTATAAAATTTGATAATACAGCAACAGAAAATAACCAAATTACGGAATCGTATAATGGTCGATAGTTACTGATTATGTCCAGTAGACATGTGTGTGGTAATATGTTGACTTTGCTTGATAATATTTTGCAATTGTGCGTTATGTCATGATAAAATAAAACAATTGATTAAAAACAGAGCGGTTTGTTTTCGTAACACGTTAGACGTCAAAAAGCAATCACAATATAATATCTTGCTAAAACTATTACTAAACAAACTTTTTCCCGAATACGACACATATTATTTGGCAAATATTGTTCTTATCTGACGTATATTTCTCGCGCAAAGCTGAAACCGAAAACAATCATTAACTCTACAGCTCTCGGCTATAATGAATTACAAGAAGGCCAAGATGGTCCTATATCGCTATCTTGTCCCAAAGACAAAAAGTAGGTCTAAAGTCATGATCAATGCCAACCGCTGACAATTTTTTTAATCTCTTTGCGAAACGGCAAACACATTCAAAACGTAGGTTTAAAATCAATGTACAAAGTGACATAACTTTTGACCAGATGTTACGCGTTTCGGTCTTGACTAAAGTTCACCAAGACAATTTTCTTTCAATATGACTGATGCCGGTGTGGCAAATGTGGCATCAATGTGGGGAGTTCGTAGGTGTTTCTGTTATTTTACCTGGTGTCCCACTTTTTGACCCCACGAATCCCAGTTTAAAACTAAAAATAGAGTTCATCAAAACAAACATTCTGATTAATTTGATTCAAAATTCTAGAATGTTGATGTTCTATGAGTTCACCATGTTATCTAGATTTTATGATGTGACCAAATTTCAAACTTGACATAGCATTTATCAAGACATCCAGGGTGATTGGGTGCAAATTTGGCTTCTGGAGTTATCACGAGGTTTTTCTATTTTTTTTACCTGGTGTCCTAGGGTTTGATTACACGTAATATAGTTTCTTTCTTGTCCTATATTTTATCAAGACAAACATTCTAATCAATTTTACGGTTTGGTTTGGGTACAAATGTGGTTTCTACAATATTTGGAATTTTTTTATTATTTGACATGGTCTATGATTTGACCCCCCGCGTGACCTGGGTTCAACTTTTTGGTCGAGAGATCATCAAAGAGAAAATATTCTGACAAATTTTCATGACAATTGTTCTTATAGCATGTTCAGACGGTAAGTGTGGACAGACGACAGACAGACAGACAGACGGCAAGCAGGCTAGGGTGAGCTTAAAAGAGAACATTTACACCAGCTATCTACTCTAGTTTCACCGATGTCGGAGCTAAATATTAACTCATCTTCAGTAATAAATTATCTTACACAAGCAAGATAAATCTTTCATGCAATAACTATAACGTTCAAAATGATTTTACTTGCTGATTCTTAAGAAACGAATGCTACAATTATCATGCAATATTTCTATTACTATCTTGCATTTTCCCGTAAGATTTCAAACATGATGCGATATTTTCGCATCAAATCTACATAAATATCTAGCAACTGGCGACCATTATACGCTTCCGTACCAAATACATAGATTTTAAGATCAAATAGCACTTCAACGGTAACCAAACAAAATTGATAACATTTATTTTATAAAAATGCATGATTTAACAGCAATAACTAAAAAAGGAGGATAGAAATTTTAACTTAATGTATAACAGTACAAAAATCAAAGTACAGATAATAAAACCTACCGTAACTTACAAAGGTTGATAGTGTGTCAACAGAAACCAAACATAATGCCAAAATAACAAAACAAGATAGAATATGAAAAAATTATTCTAATTCCTTAGATAAACTTTGAGAGTGTGTTAATGAACTAAACATAATACAAGAAAATTAAATTTTATCTTACTCTATAACTTCAATAAATGATTTAAAAAAAATTGGTTTTGGTTATCATGGTAAGACTCGAAAATTAAAGCTATCACTAAATGTGATTAATACCTCCGAAAGACTGCTTAAAGTGGCATTATGCACATTTTTTTTAAAGTAAAAGTCCAGCTGAAATAGGTGTGTGTGAAAAGGGTAGAGGAAATAATAACTTTTGACCCAATACAACAAACTTTTCCTGCTACCAGTACGAAATAATAACTTTCAAAATAGTACTTTTCCTATTTTGACTGGGAGAGTCAATTTAAGAAATAAACAAATGCATGTCGGAGTTGCTTCCCATCCACTGCCGAGCAACACTAAAAACACAAGGGAGATCACTTCCAAGGAAGGAATTATTATTTTATTAGTCCATTTCTTTAATTTCTAAAGCACCAACTTCAAATATTAATGTGGCATTATCATTAGTTTAACACATTTAAATGCACAGCAACCGAAAATTGCTTTTATAAAACTGTCACCAAAAATACACTATGTGCAGTAAGATGAGCATAATGTCACTTTAATAAACTGAAGAAGTTCGTAGTAACAGAATAACTTGCCTGACCAATGTAGTTTGATGTATTTGGTATATTGACTGTATCATAGTTTTGTTGTTGTAGTACATGCATATTGCTCATCAAGTTATCACTTTTGTTATGAATACCATTTATGTAACTAGCGCCTTCACTTCCACTTGCATTTTGCCATGTATCATTACTCTTTAAAGTGTTCATAATATTTGCAGTGGGTGGGGTTTTATTTTTATTAGTACTGTCATTCGCAGTGGGTGGGGTAATATCGGTTTTTTGTCCTTGTGATTCACTTTTATTCTGACTTTTGTTTCCTTTTCTACCACCCGTACCTTTCAGACAAGGTAAATCACAATGATTGTTTATTTTTTCAGATACGTTGATTGTGTATTACCGTACTTCATTTATGAGTTGTATTGAATTCAAATATATTTGTCGAAAATTTTCTGATCAGCAAAATTTTTCACATCCGCCCCGTACCACCGGAAGTTCAATTGTACATCATAGGCCTTTTATAATGAATTCTCTTTTGCTTTCAACATAACAAAAGAACAAAATGAACATAAACATATACAATATAGATGCACAATAAGAGAAATAAGATTACGAAAATAAAATAACTAAATATGTAAAGAAACTGTAGAATCTGAAAATTTATAGAAGATGAAGTGTTGTAAAACCAATGTTATGGTACCTTCAACCCTAAAATAATATAACTTATTATATACATACTAATGTTTATCTGAATTTTCTTTAGTATTTGTGCAGTAAAATACAACATCCCGTATCAAATTTTCCGTATCAGATGAATTTAGCCGTATCTTATCTGTCCACCGTGTAAGTTGTACACAAATGCATGTTCATTTCATATACCTACACTAAAAATTGAAAAATAGATCCACATTGCTGCAGTAAAATAAGTTTAGTTTTATTGTCGTCACATGTTCTTGATGTCACATTTGAAGACAAATGAATACAATGTCTTTTTCGCATCAAATAAACCAGAAAGATAATTTACATTTTGCATTTACTTTTTATTTCTGTTGTAACACGGAAGGCACAAGTGTCGTCATTGGCGTCATATTAAACGTGACACGAAATAGCGCGTTATGTTGATTTTACGCCATTAATGACACAAAATAACGTTTATATAAAAGTTAACATGATATTCGGTAAAAGGTAAATAATAAAAGTTATATTGTAAAAGTCGGTTGATCTGCGGCTTCGTATCTTTTAAGTTGCCTGTATAGTTCCGGATCACACGAAAGGCGTATCGAAAATCTAATGTTATGGTACTGTAAACAAAAATCATTGTAGCATACCAACATTAATATTGAGATTTCAGTCATTAAAATACACAAGTACATCTGAAAGAAAAAATTACAAGATTACAATTTCTAGCATTATCAAAATGGACTGGGTAAGAGAAATTACAAGAGAACTTTTGTGTGACCCCAATATTGGGCATTATTATAACCATGAAGATGTTATCAAAGCATATCTCTTTCGACAGAACGAGGAACTGTGCTGGGAACGATATGAAGATATGCCAGTATCTTCAGATAAAAACATGGTGTTTATTGGCACTGAAAACGTAGGCTTGGGTGCTTTCAAGTACAGCAAATTTTTCTGTATGATTATATATAATGAAGAGTTTGACAGTGCAGTTAAATTGTGTGGGTGCTTCACCAAAGCAATTGCAAGGTTCATACATAAGACGAATCACGATCTAAAGCAAATGGTATACAATAACATCAACAAACACTTCTTCATTGAAAATATAGATTTTGAAAAGGGCGTCGGTGTCTGAATACAAATTTGGTATAGTATGTAATGTGAGAATTGGGTCAGCGTGGCTGCTTGGTATGCAGTGAGCTTTGCACGTGCGCTAAAGGATCCTTTTAAACTGCCATTAATTCCTCGCAAGGGAATTTGCCTTTTTAAAACTTTATAAGTACTTATCAATTTGTATGCATGTAAAAGAAAACTGCTTTCAGTTTCACTGAAGAGACATTGCATTTACAAAATGAAGGCGAAATCAAAAGCACTTGTGCGATAACGTTTCCAACTGAACATCAAGTAAATATTTAGTTTAATTTATCAACATTTTTAGAAACAATATCTAATGTTGTGCTATTACCACCATCAACACTGAGTCTAATGTAAGAATATATGTTCTAAAGCTCCATGTAATTGACAAATGTAATTCACACTTGTTCGAATCAGATTCTACCAAATTATAGTACTATAGAATGACTTAATTTTAAAATGAAAATTTTGAAACATGCAAAAGTGTAGGCGTATTAGATCCTGCTGTTCCATTTGTCAACTCCTGGAGCTCTGTAACAGCTTCTTTCGAAGTATGTTGAGGGTGGGAGTTGTGCATGGTCTTGGTCAGTTTCTGCTTCTATCGGGATTCCGCTGTTTATTAGTCAAAATTTAAAGAAGATATTCCCCGTTTCTTTCGCTATTTGAAGTTAGTCAAGCAGCAACTTTACATTGCATTTGAAAGCTTCGGACCTCTTTGCTGTTTTAATAGAACAATCCTACTTTAATACAGTCTCGTCGGAGAAAACCTCGTTCTCCAAACCGTCTGAAGACTTACATAGTTTTCATTCTACTTCTTAAGAAACTTTCCTTTCACTTAAACTAATGCCCCAGACATTTTGACTAAATTTTATGGAAGTTTCCTTGACAAAATCAATGAAGTGCTGGAAAATCATTAAATCACCCGTAATTAACTGTGGAAATGTACGCAGCCATGAAGTGCAATATATAACAGACTATATTTAGTAACACTCTCTACACGAAGTGTTTCAGACAAGATCGGTTTCAAAATTCCGGAGACATAATCATTTGTTCTTGATGACAATGTAAAGTTTCTGTCACTCATGATCTCTGTCTTAAGACGTAACCTGGTCTGTCGACAAGGAAATAAAGTTGCCAGGAACCGAATTATTTTGGTAAATATTAAAAGGGACATATCATAAAACTAACAGAATATTTTCTTAAGATGTTAAAATTATATTCTTTCCATCAACTCTTTGCATCAAGTTTTACGGTATGTCTTTTTTTTAAAGGACTTTTATCTCTATCACGAGGACATTAATAGTTACAAGTATACAATCATTAAGTAGTGTTTAAACATGATTTATAATAAAAGTATTAATAATTAAATGTCTTTTTGTGCAGTCGAAGGTCTATGATCATTGTTGTCTTTCATAGATCATGGGCCACACAACGTAAGGTGTGCAATTGGACAACTTTCGAATGCCGCACGCTCCTCAGTCCATCCTACATTAACGGGCACCAGCAGTCTTAATTGCTGGTTGTTACTGTTTGAACATGTGTTGATGTACGTCAGCTATGAGAATAACTTAAACAACTTGAAATAAACTAAAATATTATATACAAATTTACATTGCTCTTTCTTTTCATGGCATTTCATTACAAAATTCGTTCAAAAGTAACCAAGAACATTAACAAATTAGAAAAGACAATTCATCACGAGATATTTACTTGTTCTTCACTCGAACGAAAGAGAACCTCATAATGAAATATACCACTAGCTTTAGCAAATATTCATGAAAAAGATAATTGAAAACATGTCACATAAGTTCTCAGCTCGCAGACGCTTGAATCAGAAAGCTGACAGTCCTGATAGATTTTCCTAGAAGCGTTGTTCGGTGTGGGATATTGCCTTTTACGTAAAACGCTACCGAGACTAGGCATGCAATCACACGCCTAGTTTTAGGCATTAACAACCATTTGACAGCGTTATGGATAGAAATTTACAGAATATTCATCATAAAAGCTATTCCTGCTTGACTGAGCTAATAACAACATAAATTACAGACAAAAAGTTTAATGGTTTTCTAAATTGAACAGAGAGCATCAATTTTAGACACCGTTACGTGTCTACTTTAGGTCACTCATTCAATACATTCAAAAGAAAGGCATGCCTTTATTCTGCTTTTCAACAAATAGTCCAAAGTAAAAACTATCTTAAGAGGTATTTTTAACATATATGCATGTTTGAAAAATATCACAACAAAAAAGCCATGTTATACGAGGGGCGTTTGAAAACTTTACGGAAACCTTTCATATCTCTTTTATTAATCAACGTAATTTCAATAAAGAATTGAAAGTGTTTTTTCTGCATTTCATCGAGGTATGAACTGTCAGATGTTTTACACCTAATTTGCATAAACACCGAAATCAGAAAAGAGAATTTGTGTGAAATGATTGCAAGTTGTAATTATAAAACATTGACTGTAGATACATTTAAGTATATGCAATCAACTTCGATGGCTAAGTAGTCGCTATAGCAACGTCATGATGACGTGAGCGGGGCAGTTTCAAAGCGTACCTATATAGCATAAGCAAACTTTTTAAAAACCTATCGCGGGGTCTCATCAAAAACATAAGCTAAAAATTTAGCTTTTAGACGGACCTTGATAAAATCTCTTTTAAATCAAACCAAATAAAAACCTATCGAAAGTTTCTATCATTTTAAATACTGTTCTGTAGACCATAACATACATTCCAGTTTATTTATCAGTGAATGGAAATAATTTGAATGGTTCTCGAATCGTTTCTGTATCATTCATGCAGCAAGTAATCCACGCCTACCAATTGTCTTAACGCGTTGCCGGACAGCCCGATCAAAGTTTGTCTTCCGCGTCATGTGTAAGGTCTTTTTATGAACAATTTGTACTCTTCTATAATGTTTAGACTTGCTATCATTCGGTCTAAAATGTATTTTTGACTAAATGTATATTTTAGCCTTTGATTTACTTTTATTGAGTAAAATGTAAATTGCACACAAACAGCTTTGCTCTGTATCCATTTGCATCCTTCTTTATTGAGTATAGCCTCTTTTGATCGATTTAAACGTAAATGCAGTCAATCTTGTCCAACATTGTTGTCGTAACATTGCATACAATATTACGAGGAATAAGTATCGGTTATAGATCTATATTACAGGAATAAGCAAATTTATTGCGAGGGAGCGTCACTGAACTGAAGTAATAGTTTGTTTATTTCTGTTATATGGACCTATAACCGGCTTACAGTTTGTCTCATTTGCAGACAATATTTGTATTTAAATATATAAAGATTTAGGACGGAGCTAAGCTCTTGGATTTCACAGACTCACTTTAAGTTATTAGAAAAATAAGCGAAAGAATTATTTTCATATTGCAGATACTGAGTCAATATGGAGAAAACCAATTGCTTTTTTTAATGAAATAAGGGCATTTCATTGGGTCGGAAAGTAGGGCAAACTGTAATTGATCTTATATCACACAAAGGTCCAGTGCATTTTGAACATTTTCTGAAAACATCGTGAATTTAACCATGTTTACGACGATATGACGTTGCTATAGAACTGTAAAACGTACATAGTATTTTACACGAGCATATCTATTTCCCCCGTGTTTTTTGTCTTGTTTGTTTTTTTGTTCGACTCCACATATTGAAAATATGTTTCATATCATCACTGATATATTGAAATACTTTGTTTGCATGTACGGTTAGGAGAAAATGTGGTTCCCCAACCCCTGACTAACCGTCAACGGGGGGAAATAAATCGCGTTTCCCAGTACCGGCTTTAAAACACATACATCTAGCAAGTTATTCAATTCAATACACTTCATTTATTTATTTACAGTCAAGCCTTTGTTTAAATAAATCGATTGATAAAAAAGATATGACTTCTTTCCGGAAACAAAATTGAACACCCCTCGTACTTGGCAGCAGAACAGTCAGATAATATGAGAAAACCATATGGGAACAGACGTGGCATGTGAGAAATGAAACGCATCATATATGAGAACACTTATATTTTAAAAGGAAACAAACATGTCATATAAGGGGAACAGTATGAGGAAACAAATATACCATCATTTAGTTTAACCTTATTTTATAGCAATATACGATATCTGCATAAATACATCAAAAGCGAGATGGTTGGACGTCAAATACTTCTGTCATTATTAGGCGGCCTCCCCTTAAACATACAATGATACTTCAATCATTTAAATCCAAAAAAAAAAAAATAATTATTATAATACCAGGTCCCATGCTGCTTACACAAAAGAAAGTAAAAGAACACACACAGAAGAAATGCACTGAAATTGAAATGAAATTCACTAAAATATACTGCTGACGGAAAGAGTCTTGTCTCTATCATGAATGTCAACAAACTTGATCTGATTCAAGTTCAGCATTTGACACGGAACGTGGTTGTTTTCACTGGTGCATATGCTAGCTGCAATACAATACAAACCAAAATTCCGAAAGGTTTTTCGCATCCTTTGTATCTTAACACAGAAGGAGCTGAGAGACTTCAAATTGACAAGTGATCGTTAAATTATGTTAGGCAGAACATAAAATATAGTTGTCGTAAGTTCAAAATAGACTTAACCTAATACGTTTGAAATCAGACAGAAGCTATAAATTTGGCTAATATAGCTAGATCTGTGTAATATCTCGGCTCCAGTACATTTATATGCAAAACAACGAAGCTAATAAGGATACACCCAATAATTCATGGTCTTGCACATTTTTCACTTTCGGAGGCGTGAGTAAGAGTGAAACTTTTGAGCAACTGTCTTTACTGAATGCGTGAAATCAGTAACGTGCACATGAACAAAATGTCAAGTAAATTAATGAAGGCAATATTTCCAGAGAGCCTTTGATACGTTTCCAGCGAAACACCGAAAACTTTCCCAACTGTGGAGAATTATGACTTAGGGCGAGACATTGACGCATCACTGTAATCCAGGGTTACAAGTTCAAACCAAGCAATAGAAACATACACAGCTCACCATCATCGAACAGGTTCAAGCAGAAAACATCAGCAGGCAATGATATGGCATCAGTATTCTAGGATTACAAGGATGTTACAATAGTGGACTATCTTAAGAGAAGTCAAATCCTTACTAGGCAGCGCAAGGAGAAACCGAGAAGGAAGCTCACATCAGGTATCGTTTTGCTTCAGGATAATGCACCTACAAGTTGCAGTAGCTGCAGCTGCTGCTGGATGTGGTTTTGAACTCAACATCACCTATATTCACTTGATCTAGCACCCGCAGAGTCGCCTCTTTCCAAAACTCAAATCTAAAGTGCGTAGCGTGATATAACCTTTCATGAGACAATGATCAGAAACCCAAACTTTGCTGAAATGTAAGTCGAAAAGTGGCCCTAAATCCTGTAATAATTCGTGGATTATAACCGAAATTGAAACTGATCTACGTTTTTTATCATAAACCTACAGGTAAATTTTGAAGTGATTTATAGGAAACCACCATTTGCATGGACGGACACATGCACGCATCGACATACGCACGGACAGGGGTAACACTGTCACTTTTTCGAATAGCGGGGGCACAAAAGGTTTGGAAGTGATGGTATAATACCAAGATCCAAATACTGGTATACAGACAAATAAACAACTTGGTTTGAATTTCATTTGCATAAAAAGCAGTTTCTCACTGCATCAGACACAAGAAACTCCATCCCCTTAAAATATCATCACATAAAACACTTTATCATCGCACACAGACGATTTAACAATAATGTCTGAATGGCCAAAAAGGTGTAAGACTCGAATAGAATATTGCTTTACAAACAAATACGTTCTGGATATTTCAAACAGAAATGCATCATCAGCCGTTAACATTTTTCAACGAGAATAAAAACAAACTTGTCAACAAATAATATGTCTCATCTGCATGAACTGGGGGATACTAAACCATTGCAGTAACTTAAAAGAAACAAGCAAGCTATTATGGAAGAGATAGTAAAATGCCAGAATCAAAATGTCCGTATACAGACAAATAAATAACTTGGTTTGAATTTCATTTGTATTCGTAACAAGTTGTTTCTCACTGCACTAGACACACCAAATTACATCCCCTGAAAATTGTCATCTCGTAAAAACAGATTTACATCACATATAAATGATTAATCTTTCTCCGCAGTTTTTTTAAGCAACATGCA
>JAFMSR010000010.1:17471490-17531490 GCA_022818135.1 Saxidomus purpurata
ACGAGATGTCAAACAAAAACACACCAGTGCATGCAGATATTTCACTTGTATAGTCATATAGATTAAAACTGGCTATGTTACTAAATTTCCGAATCGTACTAGACGGAAACGAATTTCGTATTAAATATAGAGAAAATACTGTAATGTTCTAAGTACTCGGGTTCCAGCAGTGATTACTACTCAGTACTGAAATGGATTACTGAATTAATCTGGCAGCTTGCAGCCTTTGTATATTTTTGATAAAACTGAGATCCGTAACAATAAGTTACCGGTATCTGTCTGTCGGGACATTTCAATTAGTGTGGAGTGTTTATCTTCACGGAGAATGGATTTTGTCTGCATATCGTTCTGGAGCCGCAACAAAATATAAGCTCTGATAAATGACTACAACTAAAAGGACTTCCTTCTTGTTTGACTCTACAAGTATTCACTGTTAAAAGTTGGTGACTTTCACCTTTGACAAACTCACCAAATCTCAAGTTCTCAAATTTTACGATTACTATCACACTATTTTCAAGTTAAATCGTTTTACCTCCGGTCTACATAATTTATAATTACCCAAAATTAAGAAAGAAACACAATTATTTTCTATGTCTGGTTTCTAAGGCGGGTATTTCATTTTAAATTATATTTTGAAATGAACAATGCATCCTGCAAAGAATAAATCACAGACTTAGCCCTAGTAAGCAGCTGTTTCAGCAAAATAAATCACATTGGAAAATATATCTTTTGTGTGGTATTTCTTATAATAAAATCCGTATTATCTTATCATGTCGGCGATAGTGTAAGTTTAGAATTAAATACAGATTACTTAGATCTGCGTTACTATTGGTTAGCTTGTGTCCAAAACTTGGATACTCTTAACTTTTTTATACATATTCCTTAAGTGAATGCAATTTACAGGAACTGGTTTTATCGTGAGGCTTGTATTATTCGTTATATTTCCATGTAGAATAGCATGCTTCATACTGAACTCTCTTTATTGTTGTTTCATTATTTTGGATTATCTGAAATCTGTCAAATTAATTGCAATTTGCCTGTAGACTAGAATAGTTTACCAAAGAACTATTACTTTCTGTGCTTCAATTGGTTTAGATGTACACGATATGTTGAGAATCGATAATCTCCAGACAGCTTGCACAATGTAGTTGAATAACTTCCTTGCAAAAAATAACGTTAACTCCATCAAAGAAAAATGATGGAACGTTGTGATGGAACAGCGATATGCAGTCACGCAAAATTAGCCACGGATGATAAATAAACAGACATTTTAAATACACCTGCTTAAAAAGTGTACTGAATAAAACGAGTGGCATCTGTGCAAAATTATTGGTTTAAATAATTATCTGCAGTTCAAGGACTACAAGACCACATACTATAAAGACTAATACTGCAAGCCTCTGAACATAGGAGTGACGAACTTTGTTTTTAAAAATTGGTTAGAAGTATAAAAGCATGTTTGCTCCCACCAAATTATGTCACGAAGTATGCTGTGAAGAAATGATTCATAGTTTATGACAGACAAATTAATATCGCTTGTTATAGCCTAAGGGAGGATATATCGATTCAAAGGCTGATTCAGACTGAGAATTTTTGCACGCGCATTGATAACGGTAAATGTTCTTGTCAAAGGGAAATGGAAGTATTGGCACGGAGTTTCGGTTATATAAATTTGATTTTCTTACTGCTATATTTCGTGCAGACAGGTAGGCAAATCTTTCCTTGAATTTGAATTATGTGTTGTTTTCCTATTGAGTATTATAAGCTGTGCTAGAAATTATTAATTAGCATGCAAAAAGTACAATTCAAAGCATTTTAGAATTGTAATCAATAGTAAATGAACATAATTATATTCTCATGAGTTAGTTTACTTTTTTTCCAGATACTTGTAAAAGCTTCTAGTTTCTGTGTTTGTAAAGTAACGTATGCTATAATCATGTCGAGGAACCTAAAAGTAGAAATAAAACGCATAATCAATACTAGAGAAAAGAACATACCGGTACGAGGATGTACATATTTAAAGTTTTTGTATTCGACGCGTTGTGCTTCAAACTTCGCCTGGCAACGAATAGTGTTCGTTCAGCCATAGATGTCAGTCGTAACGAATGAGTGAAGAGTTTTACATTTTCCCTTTTCAGCGCTGGTTGCTATAACCTAATAATCGTATAATCCACGACGCCGTTTTCCATTTCAAAGAAGTTTACTCTCTTTGGGGTTTTTCATTCTCATCGGTTTTTAGCAGAGTTTCAGAAAGTGATTTAAATACTTGGTCAATGATACAAACCATATATAAAACTCTTTAATGGACATGCTACTTTAGCTTTGTTCTGAATGAGAAATTCCTTGAGCCGATTAATACACTAATATTAAAGTGACATTATGCGCATATTACTGCACAAAGTGTATTTTTGGTGACAGTTTTAAAAAAGCAATTCTTGGTTGCTGTGCATTTAAATGTGTTAAATTAATGATTATGCCGCATTAGTATTTGAAGTTGGTGCTTTAGATATAAAAAAATCGGATTGATAAAATGATAGTTGAATGCGTAGTTGTTGATGTTGGTAGAGATTTCGGCAGTGGAAGGGAAGCAACTCCTGCATGCAGTTGTTCTTTTCTTAAATTGACTCTCCCAGTCAAATAAGAAAATCAATATTTTGAAAGTTATTTTTTCATACTGGTAGCGGGAAGAGTTTGGTGTTTTGGGTTAAAAGTTATTATTTCCTCTACACTTTTGTACACACAATTTTCAGCTGGATTTTTACTTGAAAAAAATGCGCATAATGTCACTTTAAGTAATTTAAAGAATCTAAAATACGGAACGTTCATTCTGTCAAAATTCAATCAAAGCACTGAGAGAGAAATAGTTAACGGATTGTAAATTTGTCTTTATTGGCTTTACAATACATCGTGTATGCTGAACAAATATCTTTGTGTCCAAACACTAAAAAGACAATGATAGAAGGACATAAGAAAACTAATAGCATGTTGTCATTTCCTATAAATAAGATTTTGTATTCTAACAAAGGCAGCATATATTTCATCAATAAAATGAGAGTATACGGTTCTTCTTGAAAGTTGCTTTATGAATACAAATGCAATGGTATTGTTTTTAGATGAGCACCTCAAAATTGTTTTAAATTTCTGATTTGTAGCAATGAATATTTTTTTATTTCTCTTGTGCATATTTTACCGACCAATATGGCAAACGCTGTGTCAAGCCTGATGCCAGTTGAAGCATTGAATCGTTTTTCTCCGAGTTGTCCGGGATTTATTATGAACGCTGATTTATAAGCAATCAGTCAGCTGTTGCAAATCCTTCTTTTTCTGTTCATAATATTGACAGTTTATCTGTCACAAACTACTAATCACAGTTTTGTAACGAATTGCAGTTCTTCCACTAATCGATTTTACGAATTGTTTGCAATACTATTGCAGGTTCAACTTCTTGCAACTGCACTTAAAGCAGGATATTTTACGTTGTAGATGAATGTGCGGATACTGTCGTGCTGCAGCTTAATATCAATGTTCTACACAGCCCGACAGCGTTTGTTGTAATGGAATCCAAAACTGCGTTTTCATATCACCAGCAGACTTGAATGTCATATTTAGATAAGATCAAGTAATGTCTTTGGCGAAACACTGTCATGTTGAATATCATTGCTGAAACATTAGAATACCAATCACAAGATAGCAGAACACATTTCACAATATCATTCATTTGTCTTCGGTTTAAATCTTTCGACAGTAAACTCCTTAACTTCATTCTTTTAAAAACAATGAGATTCATTTAATGGAATTTCACATCTCGATAAATTCACATACTATTTGGTTTTTCTGTACATGTAAAGTAGAAGATTCCATTACACGTGGCAGTTAGAGGCTACTTTTAATCAAAATTATTCATGTTCTGAAATAAGCTTCTTGTTTCAATTCAGTTGGTAATGTTACTTGAAATCTGTTTACGAATTTCCATATATGTAACAGCTTTAGCAAATCTTGTTTTGCAAAGTAAAATACGTGTTATTTCGTGACTACATGGATGTCCCAACGTACACTGACTTCGTAGGTTTCCATTTAGTATCTTAAATTTGTTTCTGCGAATATAATACAATAAGCGAACGTCCAGTAGATTGGTTATTGCATTGAATCATTTATTGTCACTGAGTGACTCTTTTCTATAAGTCTATAATCTATCCACAATGATAGTATCAGCATTTTCCAAACACAAAAAGAGCGTTTTCCTCGTGACCTATTGAAGGTACCACAATTATCATATTCCTGTGTTCTAATTACTCAGCCAAGTATAAAATTTCAGTAAGTTGAATGAAAATGGCTTAGATGACAGGGAATTGCATGATGTCTGTGGGTGCGTGCGTGCATTTCAAATGGACCATACTCAAGTGCAACGTAAATTAAGCGGAAACGTAAAGTATTAGTTTGGTAAAAAGAAGGTATTCTTTATCTACGAAGCAATGGTCCTATACATTATGTCAAAGGGTCGCTTTTACGGATATATGAGTAAAAACCAATTCCCATATTGATTAAAGAAAGACAAATGGATATGTTGTTTTTCATACTAGGTCTTGTATTTCTTGTACAAACAGGTAGTGAGTTTACATGTTGACTTAAAACTGCTCGCCCAAAGTTTCTTGTGAATAAAATTTATTTCTCCAAAATGATTTGATTGAGACAGGATTCGTTTAATTGTAAAAGGTAATGCTAGAAGCAATGGCAAAAGTGAAAATCAAAAAAGCAATTTCAGAAAATCTTTTGAAATTTTGGCGGACGGGGTTTGACACGATATACTCTGGCAGTGTACAATTTCATAAATAAGAAATAGTTTAAAATAATTTCTCATGGAACCTTTTCGTTTGACGATTCGTTTTAAAATATGTTAATTTCAGACAGTTCGAAAAATCTAAATGTTTCACCATAATCTGAGGACGAGCAGCTTTATGTGTATTTTTACTAAAGAGTAATTAGATAAATGCGAATTCAATCTTTCGATATAAAAAAACAAGAACACTAATAATTACTACGGTTATGATATGGCGATTACGTGCAGTGAAGTAGCGATAGTAATGCGCGATGTTACAATTGAAAAACGTCGTGTATTGCCATGGTAACTTCGGGCATCGACAACGTATCTTTGCGTTATCATACAGAACGGATCTGCATATTACAAAATAGAACAGGTGATAAATTGTAGTAAATAATCGATTCAATGTCAGAAATGTGAAAATATTGTGTCATCTGCTAAACATCATCCGGTCTGTTATTTATTCATTTCTCAATATATTATGATAAAATGTCAATCAGCTTATTATATGTATATAACTATTGTAACATTTTGTGACAATACGTTTAATATTCTTTATTAAAATCAAAGACAAAACAGATCAGCTACCGTTGATAGCTTCAAATCCTCCTCCTATACTTTCCGTCTTGTATATAGTAATACATCACTCTATAAAAGTGAAATTTCCGTCGCTTTCGCTATGAAATATTATTTTTGTCTTCATTAAATTGAGATGAAAGAGGCGCTATGTAGCCGTGTTAATATATAGTAGTTTTTAAAGAAATAATCAATTATGATGCCCCAAGTGATACCAGACACATCGTTGTAAAATAATTGTGTCAAGAACTATCGGTGCATGCAGGCTTTATTGCCGACTATATTAAGGGTGCATGTGTTTACTCTGATCTTTGCTCAAATAGCGTACAGTTTTCCAGTTTACTTGAGTAGGAGTCCGGCGTTAGTAGAAGAAGTATAAAGGTTTGCTCACAGAAGAATCAGGGGGTTAAGATGGCAGACATGCATTTTATCTTGTTATTTTCCTATACTTTTCATCAATATTTTTCGGGGCATAAATTGAGAAACTGAGCAGAAAGGAATGAAGCGTGTTAAACCGATATATACAAATTACAAACCAAGTCTCGGATCAATTGCTGAATTCCAGAGATGAAACATGTGTGAGCTACTAAAATTCATATAGAATTAAATATGAATAGTGTCAATAGACGATTTGACTGTCTCAATAACTAGAATAAGTTTTTATGCCGTGCTATTTCCCCAGAATGCATCGCAGAAAATTATATGCACATCTTGAAAGTAGAACTTGTATTTGATATGTTTGAAAATATTTACGTAGGAGGTCGGCAACTGAAGGCCAAAGTTTGTTGACGACATACGGACTCTTGTAAGTTATCCCTTTAACAGAGAAAGTAATACTTACACGCCATCAACCACAACACTCATTAATAATCAGTGCAATTAATTGTTGCACAGACAATGTCCAGCTTGATTGTTTGTAAAAGTTATTTGTCCATATACCTCCACAACAGCAGTGATCAGGTGATAACTTGGTAAACAGTTCTAACCATTTTCTTGGCTATAATGACATTGCGCTTTATTCAAGTCGTATAACTTTAACAAAATCTTGTATTATTATATATTCGTCTAATTTCCTGAGTTTCAGGGTCTGAATGTAAACCGATTTCATTATGTATATAGATCCATATCCATAGTTCGTACCTAACATTTTGGCAAAATAAATTTTCTTCACTTAAAACTGCTATCATTACATCTCATTAAATTGTGTTAACTTTAAAGTAATGAATTAAATGAGTTTGTTTGAAAACTCCGTGCTTATTAAAGTGAGGCTATTTTGTTAAGCAGATATGCATACATTAAAGATATTTGTATTGTTCAAATACAGAATTTGTTTGGCAATACGAAGCTGTCAGTCGTCTGGGAATATTTTCATCGTTGTCTGTGTATACTGTTACATATTAGGAACTGTTCGATGGAGAGTACAATACCGGTAAGCGTGCTCAATAATATCAATCTTCCGAGAAAAGTGCCTTTTATTATCTAGACCGATCGAGGCCACGTGACAGTTTCATTATCATGTCAGTAGTTGTAGTTGAAAATATATAAGTATGGCGTTGTAATGTCTTTTGGATCCCAGTGTTCCTATCCATTGAGAACATAGTTTTTTACTGTAACAGTTGATTTAATAACTATAGCTAGTCAGTTTAAAACAGGAAGAACATGTCTCCATCATATATCGTTATGCATTATATTACTACTATTTGGTTCAATATAGCCACAATGTCTTGATTTTGAATGTAAAACAAAGTGTTCTGCAGTGCGTACATTGTCAATCCGACTGGAAGTTATTTTGTTTGTCTGTAAACTGTGGTTTTCTTTTGCAATGGAAACAAACTATAAATCTAAAGAATCATTTAAACTGCCACACACAATCTTACAGCTGATAAAAGATTACAAAATCTGACAAAGGTATGTGTAATGTCTTCTCACAATACCTGGTGGATTTTGCTATCGCAGAGGAAATCAATCAATGAATAAGTGCGACCTAAGCACGAGAGTCGCTCTCATTTTTTACACTAGGTACAGTCCATCGATAAGCAAGATCTATGCAGGTAATAATAACCTCGCTTAGATTCAATAATGCTGTGCAGTAATATACATGCTGAATACTTGAATGTGTGATACATAATTAATAGTAATGTTTTCCATAGTTCAATTTCTATTGTCTTTCACTGTCTCTATGTATAGATGTTCTTTGTTACGGATATCGTATTGTCTTGGTATTGGTGCAAATACTTAGCCGACATTAGACACATGGTGACAATAAAAACTGATAAGTTGGTACTTAATGTAAATCTAAAATTGGCATAGCCGTCCGAGAGAATAACCTGTTTAAGTTGTCTTTACTAGATTCTGAAATAGTTTAAGCAATAGCGTGGAAAATGACTAGTGTAGATGAGCAAGCTTGTATGATTCTCAAAAGACGCTCCTATGATACTTTACATTATTTTATGATCAGATTACAGTTAAATTCTGACGGTTCCGTCACTGACACAGTATCTGTATTGGAAATGTTTCATTAATCAGAGAAATACCACAGTGAAGCTGATCGCAGACAAATATTGCAATGCTCGGTCTCACATTCTAAAATATAAATAATTCATTATAGCAGTGCGAAATGCAAACAACAAATAAGTCGTTTATAAATATTCAGTGTTAAATTCAATGAATTGCGCAATCATCAGCCAAGTACAGTTAAGCTTCATAAAAGCATCAAAAGTTCTGGAGTTAAATATTCTATTTCAAGTAGGATTTTTATGGGTTGATTCGAAAACTAAGTTTGTAAAAACTTCTCAAATGTATTTATTTCCATTCAAAATAAAATTCCCAGCAAGATTGATCCTTGGCTCTCAAGTGTGCGTAGTTGTTCATATAAACGATGCAAATGAACCATGTAAACGACTTTCTGTCTGAATAATTACTTTTATGACTTTATACATGCGATTATCTTTATCAAAAACGTTTCAGTGACAGACAGTATGACCAAAGTGGCATGGTGGCCTAGTTTGAGCATGCTGGACTGTCAATCCAGATGTCTTAATCTAATTTGTTTATTAAATATCAAGTTGCCAATCGACCATTAAACGAACCGAAAACGATAAGAATAGAAAAATAATTTTAACATCGTTACATAGCCCTAGTATTAGTATAATATAAGCAGAGGCACTTTTCTTCGAAATTGTATTTTTTAACTTTCGATTATTTATCCTATAAGCGTAAAGCTTTTAGAAACGGGAGCCAACGAATACTCTTATTATTGTGATACTAACCATCAGCTTAGTTACGAATAGCTTATAATATTTCCATGATTAGTGTAACCCAGTGTCAAACGCAGCAACAGTGACACGTAGGCAACAATTATGGCGATATTGTTTCATGAAATCAGGAAATTATGTAATGCGTAAACCGTTATTAACCGTAATTTACCTAGTGACATTTTTATACCGTTTAAACGAAATATTCTGCGAAAATCCACATATTACCGAACACGTTCATAAAATTAAACTGTGTATACTATATATACATCTAGGTGAACTTTATGACCGGAAAAACCAACGACCTCTGGAAATCAGTCATACGAGCCGCTGCCTTATATAGTAAGCAAGACTTGGAAATAAAGGCTATAGGAAACTTTGTTTTTCTTTTCACGAGGTCCTCTCATTTAATTTGCCATGCATGAAATGGAACAATATGAACAAAGAATACTTGTTTGCAAGAAGCGAAAACTGACAGCCGTGTATGAAAATATTATAAATATTAAAGTGACATTATGCACATTTATTTTTTTTAAGTAAAATTCCAGCTGAAATAGGTGTGTGTGTGTGTGTGTGTGAAAAGGTTAGAGAAAATAATAACTTTTGACCCAATACAACAAACTTTTCCTGCTACCAGTACGAAATAATAACTTTCCAAATATTACTTTTCCTATTTTGACTGGGAAAGTCAATTTAAGAAATAAACAAGTGCATGTCGGAGTTGCTTCCCTTCCACTGCCGAGCAACACTAATAACACAAGGGAGATCACTGCCAAGGAAGAAATTATTATTTTATTAGTCCATTTCTTTAATTTCTAAAGCACCAACTTCGAATATTAATGCGGCATTATCATTAGTTTAACACATTTAAATGCACAGCTACCGAAAATTGCTTTTATAAAACTGTCACAAAAAATACACTATGTGCAGTAAGATGAGCATAATGTCACTTTAACAAAATCCTGATCACTGTTGAACTCTGCAGTGTTTTGTTCAAGCTGACAGGGGGGTTCTGAAAACGTCGCCAGGTTGTAGGAAACATGCTAACATGTTGTTTTTCTAATATCAACCTTTGCAAAGAAGATGTCTTATCAAACAAACTTGATTTTTATGATGAATACAAACTAGACGTAACATCGCGCATTTGAATGAAAATTATCATTCAAAGCCTGTCAGAGTTGAGTGACAAATTATAATTTGAATATTTTACATACATATAAAATTTAAAATCTGATCTCTGTTACCGGAATTGTGAATCGTACCTCTTAACTCTACATACAGCTATAAAGTGTTTACAGTAATTGCTCCTGGGTTCAATTCTATCAGTACTTGCCCTTCATCTTTTATCTCTTATTAGATATATTGCCCACTTAATGTAAAATAAAATGTGAACCTCATTTTTTTCTTACTACTGATTAATCTGGCAACACTCTACTTTCTTCCTGTAGTGTTTCGTATACTAGATATAAAGATGAGAGCTGTAACAATGATTCATCTCTCGAGACATATCATTTGGCATTGAATATTTAATTCCTCAGAGAATGGATTGTGTCTGTATGAGTGCTACTGGAGCCGTAACAAAAATGAACCTACATTTACATGTTAACTTTTTGCTAAATTCTATTATGACATAAAACACTGTTTTTCACTGTACATTAGAAAAGCGTGAAATCGAAATCGCTCCATTTTGGATTTGACTTAAACTTTAACAGACTTGTTTTGCCTGAGTTCGAAAGTACTCATTTCATTTGATATCTAATGGTTCCATTAAGCCGTTTATCTCCTTCATGGAATAACATCAGGAATAATCGAGACGCTCTTGATTGTGATCTTCTTTCATTAAGTGGACACTGTTTTCAACGTTTAAGACCTGCTTGCTTTATAACTTACCTTAAAGCCAAAAAGAGCTTTTAGGTTATGGCTAATATAATACATGTAATATGTACATTGAGGTTTCCAATTAGGAAAGCGACAAAACATTATTTCAAATATACAAACTTCAATAAAATAAAGTAAAGAACAAGCTTTTATCACCCCTATGTTCACCACTTAAAGTGAAGTGTTCACAAAAGTAACATCTTAGCTCTCATCTACACACAATACCTAAATCACGGACTTGGTAATGACATAAACATAGAATATATATTACTGAACCATGCTGGTTCAGCGATTTATTGTATATGATACAAACTGGGTACAATTTTGTAACTATTTTGAACATGTTTTTAGTTTTCTACTATCGAGCTATGGATCATACATGACATCTTATTTCATATAATAAAAAACGTATCTTGTCAGTGATAGTTTTTGATAATGGTGACTAACACCTCATTTGCTAGCGTATGTGTTATTTAAATTGTGTCCGTAACCTTGGATACTTATATTCATTTTAAAATGTTTCCATAACTAAATGCAATTTACCAGATCTGGTATAATATTGAGCCTGGTATTGTTCTAAATCTTTTCTTGTAGAATAAATTGCCCAATTATCTATAGTTTGTGTATTGACTAGTATTGTTTACCAAAGTACAAAAGTGCAAAATACGGTTTTTGAAGAAAGACAGTCATAACTTCTTCCTCTGTGCCTAATGTGATCATAGAAATCAACACCTTACACAGAACTTTGGGATAACTTCCAAAGTTAAAATGCGTATATAGAAAAAAAAACAATGCACTGTGGTAGTAAGTGATAAGCAACTTGGGCAAATCAGCCATGGATTACAAATGAACATACTCTTATTTAAATACATTTGATAACATAACGTGTACTAAATAAACCAGTGGCATCTGTGTAAATTATAGGTTAAAACATTCCGTAGTTCAATGAAACAGAGTATAATCAAGGATTTTTTAATAGCCTATGAACGCAGTCGTGTTATAAATTATGCCAAAACATGTATAAAAAGGAATCGTTAAAAAGTAATGAAAACATTCACGCTCTAAAATTATGTCATGAAGTTTAGTTTTTTTCCCCCAAAGGGAGTTAATATTGTTTCAGACCGAGAATCCTTCCACGCGGATTAATGATGCATGGTTAATGTTCTTGATCATTAAAACAGCAGAAAAAAAGTTTTAAAAAATGGATGTTGATGGGATTCGAACTCCTGGATTCGTAAAAGTACACTAACACAAAAGTGTCTGAGATGTCGGCTTTATCCATTACACCACGGAGACGGATTTGTTATGAAGGGAAAAAATTAGCTAACATGATATCATAAATATTTAAAAAGGCCATCAAAAAATATTCAGTCGACTGCACTTCGTTTCTATAATGTCAAAGGCTGTGTAAGTGGAAAAAGGCAATGCATATATCTATTTTTCTCAGCGTAGATTGCGTCAGAAACGTGAAAAGAGCTTTTTAGAATTTTTATCAGCTAGCTGGTTCCCTTGAAAGAACGACAACTCAATTACAACGACAACTCTTGGTTTTTCAAAACAAATGCACTAGTGTCTACAGTTTTTATGTTAAAAGGACCTCAATTTATAATGAAGAGAGACGCATATGTTCGATCTAGTGCTTAAGTCTCCATGCATCTTTTACTCACCACGTATTAAATAAAGCGGGCCGCTGCTGCGGCACGCAATGAATAAAGTTTTAAAGAACAACATATGACGAAAAATGCATCATTTTACCACAATTAATAGATAGAGGCTTTCTGCAATAAATCGCATCCACCCATTAATTGTACAACAACAACTCTACATAGATTATTGAATGCTTTAGGGTATTATAAAATATTTTAAAACGTTGATTTTATCGATAATGACTGAAATGCATAGCTAAAACTTTTAGGATGAGTTATAATACCGAATATTCTATCATTTATGTTTTTGGTTTTTTTTAGTATGACATCCGTTATAGGGTAAGTCCCTTTAATAATGTATGCTTGATGAAATACAGTCACGTTGAGGGGAATTATTTAGTTACCTTGAAGTAAAATGGTTTATTGCAGGAAAAGGGAAATCAATCAAAGAGAAAAAGAGCATTTTAATACATTGTGTTTAATGTCGACTGTAAATCATGTTTTGTCTTCCAAAGTACTGCTTGCTTAACGTGTTGATTAATATTCTAAACAATCTGAAATGTTGAACGTTCATATCATCTGTATCTGCATTAAATGTCCAGTTTGCGGATAGTGTATTAGTATTTGGTACAGTTGCTCCCTTCTTTGACCATAAACTAGGGGACCTTTGGAGTTCTGGACACGGCATCGTTGCTCTTGTCAAAGGCGTATTTTGTTCCGATAGATGTTAAAGTAGTGTTAAAGTAGAATTAAGTTATTTGGTCAATGACATCGGCCGTTTACAAAACTTTTAAATCCTGACGAAATGTGCTACTAACCACATTTTAAATGAGAAATTCCTTTAGCTGGTCAATACCAAGCATCTGTAACTTACAGAATCTAAGATACCAAACATTTATTTTCGCAAAACGTAAATCAAAGCACTGAAAGAGCGATAATTAAGAATAAGTAAAATTACAGCTTGGTTTTTCATTCATTTTGTTCTTACATGCTAATTAGTTCTGGTATATAATGTAGTTTTCAGTATTTCAATACTATCAGAAAATTATCTTATTGATTTTTATAAGAAGTAGCTGCCAGTCAGTTAATCTTCTATCTGATCGGGATGATATTTGATCTTTTACACGATTTCTTCATTTGCGCATAGGACTTTCATTCACTGTCTTACTCCAAAATCTCCTTAACGATTTTCAAAATGACAGGTTGGCAACTAGATTATATAGTAATAAACTCCAGTCTTTCTAGCGAAATGCAATATGTTGAAGTAACTGTAAATATTGTGCAGTCTCATGCAGTCCCTCTGAATTATTCAATATACTACGAATCTCTTGCAATTTAAAATGGTGACATATGCTGGTATTATATAATGTTAGGTTGTATTTGGTCTGTATGTAAGTGAATGATACTATAATAAATAAATAAATATATTGGTTATATACAAAATTAACTAGATGGATGTTCAATCTGATATCATTTAATCAACTAAAATAGCAGCATCAATTAGGATGAAAACTGTGAAATTTCAAATCCTTCACATCTTTTACTAAAACGAGAGAATTTCTATAACATAGTGTCGGCAATTTCTAATATCATTCATTTACTGTCTCTTTTATATCTAGTAATATATAACATGTGTAACTACCTATAAAACGTACTTTCCGTCTCTTCATTAAATTGAAATGAAAGAGACGTTGTGCAGCCTTGTTAATCTGTAAAGGTTTTGAAGTTAGAATAAATTTTGATGCTCTAAGTGATAGCAGGCACGTCGTAGTGTAATAGTTGTGCCAAGTACTATCAGTGCATGCAGACGCAAATATTCAGATTCTAACTTTGGAAAAGTTCATTTTTATAAAAGTACGAATCGGTTATGAATGTCTTTCTTAAATCTATGATGGTCAGTTTGAAGGTTATATAACTTATGTGGCGAAAAAACTTATTACATCTCATAAATGTGTTTCAAGTACTTATAAACTCACTATGTCTACCAACTTTCTGGTGTTTCATTTTTAGATTTACATCTCTCTATTTATAACAATATTATACATACCAAAATTTATGACAAGAGGGATGATTTTAATTTTAATATTGTAAATTTCCCCCATTTGGATGGGGATGTACCTCATGCTACATCTTATGGGGTATACATTTCTCAGTTAATTCGGTTTGCCAGAGCGTGTAGTCATGTTGAGGATTTCAATGAACGTAATCAATATATTACAAATAAACTTCTTCAACATGGGGATGTGGTTTACAAACTTCGTAAGATTTTGGGTCATGGCAATTTTCCAACTGTATTTGCTAAAATTATAAAACGTTTTGTTAAAAGAGGTTACGACCCGACTGTTTTGAGACACACCGCATGTTTGGTGTTCAACCCGTTTACAGTTGGACGCTATGCTTCCCTCTTTGATTGTGTCTGACGGAAGAGGGGGAGGACTCTGTGATGGGCAGTTTTTAAATCCCACTGGGACGAAACTGTTTTGATTTCTGTCCTCTGGCCTGTTTCGTCGGGCCCTTAAGGGGTGTTTCTCTTGGTGCTCTGCCTTCTGCAAAGGCATTGAGTACATACGTTTTTTGGTTCTCAAGGTTTGCTTTTTTTATATATTTATACACGAGCATTTTTGTGTTTTACATACCATGCCTTTTGTTTCCATTGCGTGTGTTAGAGATTCACCTAGCAGGGATTACTTTTATTTACACTGTCCTGTGACTTTGGAACATGGTGGGGGGTAAGAGTGAGGGGGGGGTTGGGTGCGCACCATAAACCGGTTTAAGCTCCCCAGTGGTGTTTTTGCCACTGACCGTTCCAAGGCGGTGCCCCACTGTGTTCCGTTAATTGTTCGTTTTGTCCTCGTGTGTTTGCTTTGTATGATTGTGTGTGTGTGTGTGTGTGTGTGCGCGCGCGCGTGTGTGTGTGTGTGTGTGTGTGTGTGTGTGTGTGGTGCACTTCTGGGTGCTGTGGGGCTCGTTTTGGGGAGGCTGCGTTTTTGGTACGTGGCGTTCCCTGTTTGATATTATTTTTGTTTTTTTGTTTTGATACTTTTTTGTTAGAGAGTTATTTTTTCAAACAGATCAAAACAGAATTTTCTTATACGACAATTAGTTTTGCAATTAGATAATTCGTTTGGCAATACGAAGTATAAAGTTGCTATAAGAATAACTACATTACACGTTTTATTGTCATTGCGTGGTGGATAGCACAATATGCTTGTTCAGCAATATCAATTTCAAATGACAGGTTTTCCGTGAATTGCGCTTTTATTATCCACACGATCGAAGTGTACATCAGAGAGAACAATCGTTTGCAAGAAGCAAATATTAACAACTCAATTCTTTTATCCCTGTGTTTGAAAATGTAATGTGTATTCACAGATCCGGTTCGCCGTAACACTCTCATGTGCTTTGGATATGATTATTGGGAGATTTAAAAGCGTCGTAAGGCTTCGTCAGAAGTTTAAGTTAAAATATTATTATTTCTCACATTTATGATCCCGGAACAAAATTTCATGACGGCTCATCTTAATTCTGTTAATGACAAATGAAAACTAGACTCTCTGTTACCGAAATTGTTAATCGTACATGTTAGATGTCTAAGTAAAGCTTTTGTCTCGAAAGTGGAAAATGAATTTCGTATTTAACATAAAATTATAACAAAAAAATAAGAGACCATGCGACAAAGTGATTTAAGCACAAAAGCGCGCTTAGATACCAGGGATATACATGGGGTCATGGCAAGTTCACCCGAGGAGAACTCCCAGCAGAAATGCAGAATTTAAAATGAAAATAAAATGATATAGTTTTCACAATACTCGAGTAGCAATGACTACTAATCTCAATTCTACTAGTAATAAATATACTTGCATTTCAATATCCACAAAGTCTTCATGTAAATCAATATGTGAATCTTCTTTATATCTTTTAAACAATACCCATCCCAACAATTTCCCATCCTGTATTCTTCTGTATACGCTTAATGACTTTTTCAATTGGCGTTGAATATTAATCTTCCCTGAGAATGGATTTTGTATGTATATCTGTTGCTACTGGAGCCATAACAAACTCGAATCTTCATCGATGTGAACTTTTCGGGCTTTTTATCATAACATAAGCTAATGTTTTTCATTGAATATAAGATATGTGGAAAATCCAATACACATGCTCAGTTTTGGATTTGATCTTAACAGATTCGTTTTTGACTGACTTTAGAAGTACAAATTTCCTTTAATAGCAATTAGTTCCTTAAGCATTTCATCTCCTACAAAGAGTAATTGTTGTTTTCTTTCAATGATTGGGCACAGTTTTCAATGTTAAAGACCTGCTTACTTCCAACTGACAAGGTGCTTTTAGGTGATATCACAATATGTATATTGAAAGTGTCAAATTAGGAATGCAACAATAAATTATGTCAAACATACACACTGCAATAATAAGGTAAACGCTTTAATCCCCTTGTTGTTCACAACTATAAGTGTTCAAAGGTTAAACTGTAAGCATTCCTCTGCAAATCGACATGATTATACCATTGGGCAATTGGTTCAGTGAAAGCAATTATATTGTTACTAGTTTGTGATATAAACTGGGTACATATTTTGTAACTTCTCCCTAGAATTGTGATTTTCGTGTGATCGTGATATGTTATGTAATATCTCGTAAGTGACAGTCAAAGTTTAGGATCAAAATTGAGGTGGCTTACACTAGATTTGCTATCGAATAAGATGTGTCCATTAACGTGGATAGTTGTAATCATTCTATAACATTTCAATAACTAAACGCTGATCTGATAATTATAATCTTGAGGCTGGTATTGTTTTACATATTTTTTTGTAGAATAATATGTTCCATAATGACCTTTCTGTATTGTTGTTTAATTATTTTGGATAATTATTTTGGATAATTTGTCAAATTAACTACAATTTGTATTCAGACTGTACTCAGACTAGTATAGAAAAATGTAAGGATAGACGCAGGTTGTGATGATAAAAGTGATAGTTATGTAGTTCGACCCACTTTCCTCGCATGCGTCGTAGTGATGGGAGTAGGCATAATTTGCAACACACGAAAACAAGAGTGCAAAAGGAGTGTTTTTTTAAATGTTTATAGTCCCGGTCGACTGTTGGATTTCTCCCCCCTGATGAACTTACCAAGGCCCAAGTATGACTCCGATGTATACTTGTACCTAACAAAATTTGAATATCTAGGGATGTCTTGTTTTACCTGACTACAATACCCAGTCAGTTTTGTCCAAAGATTATGGTCATTTAGCCAAATTGTGTAAAAATACCAGTACAGTGCATATACATAGCCAAAAGATATGTGTGCTAGCTTGCAGACTAGACACGCGTTCTCAGGGTGCATTTGTGCTTGACCCACTTGCCTCGTGGTTTCTTTATACACTGTAATATCGCAGTAGATGTAGACGAGTTAAGATCAAAGCGGTAAGCGTGGTGAAATGTACTCAATAATGTGTCTATTACTTCTGTTGACAGCTGCATTGAAAGGTTAAAGGTCGAACTATAAGTCGGTTATATTTTAAATACAGCTGTTTTAAGAAACTAATTTCTTAAAGCAATTGTATTTCAACTATAACCTATACATGCAGCTACGGATGATAAATGAACAGACTCATATTTAGATGCAATTAATAAAATAATGTGTACTGAATAAACCTGTGGCATCCGTGCAAATTTGCAGCTCAAAGAAACAATGTCTAGGGGATTATTTCAAAAGCCTGTGAACGTAGGTGTGTTGTAAATAAAACGAAATTTGAATGAAAAATAAATGGATACAAACAATTATGCTCTTACATGCTGTCTAGAGGTTTGCTGTGAAGGACTGATTCGTAGTTAATTTAAGAAAAAGTAAAATTGGGTTTATCGCCACAGGTAAGAGTGAATATCAGTAGTCTGTGGTTAATTGATAACAAGCTGTCCCTGCATTTAGGAAAAACAGAGTCAATTTTATTTGGCTCAAAGCCGAGGTTAAAGTCAAATAATAACCTTCATATAAGTTGCAATGGTCAGATTATAAATTCCACTTCATCTGTCAAGTACCTAGGTGCAACTTTAGATCAGAGTCTAACTGGTGAATACATGGCTAGCTCTTTTATCAAAAAGGCAAATGCCAGGTTGAAATGTCTGTATAGGAAACAAAAATTTCTTACTGATCATACTAAAAGACTTTTGGTTTTAGCTTTGATTCAGTGTCATTTTGACTATGCTTGTTCTTTCTGGTTTCATGGCTTATCTCAGTTTTGGAAAAACAAGCTACAGGTTACCCAAAACAAATTAATTAGGTTTGTACTCAATCTGGAAAATAGGTCCCATATTGACAAAGAACATTTTATTTCCTTGAATTGGTTCCCAGTCTGTAAAAGGGTGGAACAAATAACATTATGTCATGTTTTTAAAATTAAGAATGGCCAATCTCCTGACTATATGAGTCAAAATTTTGTGACCCAAAATTCTGTTCATTCATATAGAACAAGGTTTAGTGACAGTGGGTGTTTTATGTTGCCTAGGGTCAAAGGCTTTGGTCTGAAGTCATTTTCTTTTTTAGGTTGCAAGCTATGGAATATACTACCATCTCAAATAAGGAATCTGTCCAGCCTTAGTGTTTTTAAAAGTGCTGTGATGGATCTTCTTGTAAAATATTAATTTACAGATGTTGAAATCTACCTTAAGTTTCAAACTTTCAGTTCAGTGCAATGTTTTAAATTTTCTTATGTCTTTCATGATAACATGGTAAATAACAAATTTTATATGATGACTAGTATCTTAATTTAATATTTATAGTTTACTAAAATCATGTGTCATGCCTCTCTATGTCAGAACATCACTACCATGGACCACAATGGAAATAAGGGATTCTTTCCCTTTTTTGTGTTATCCTTGATATTGATGTAACTGACACGGTTCATTACTTATGCATACTTCATGATATTTATTATCTTTTTACCTTACTGTTAAATTTTAATAATGTATTGTTATGTTATTATTGTTACCATGCTATCAATATCGAAATAAACAATCAATCAATCAATCGATTCAAAAGCTGATTTAGACAGAGAATCTTTCCATGTGCATTGATAATGATAAATGATTTTGTCAACGGGAAATGGAAGTATTCACACGTAGTTTCAGATATATGTATTTGATTATCGTTACGGTATATTTCGGGCAAACAGGTATGGCAAATCTTTCCTTGAATTAGAATTTTTGCTGTTTTACTATTGAGTTTTATTAGCAATGTTAGAAATCAGCAAGTGGTATGCAAAAAGTAAAATTCGTAGATTTTAATAATTGTAATCAATAGCTAAAGAGCATACAGGGTTTTTGTACATTCTTTCCTGATTCTGGTATAAACCTCTATAGTTTCCGTGTTTGTATGCTTCAGTCATATTGAAGATAATTAACTCTGTGACCTAGAAGTAAAATGGTTAATTGCATGGAAAAGGAAAAACATTAACGACAGACAGACAGACAATATCGTTTATTCACTCAAGGTACATATAATACTACATGAGGATTTTCTAATACTAGTATATAATGAAAAGCATGTCAAGTGCTTCCAATAGTGATCATGCAATAGATACTCTCAGGAAAACGAGAAAAGAGCTTTTAATGCGGTATGTTAGATATTAGTTTCAGTATATTTAATATTTTTAACGGTTTGTATGTTAGCTGATGTTCCGTAAAGAAATCCTTCTGAACAACCGTGTAAATTAGTTTCTGAAACAATACAAGTGTCGTAAGAAATTATGAAGCAGAAGTGATCGACTTGTGGAAAGTCTAAATAAGTTCGGTACGCCTTGTGATTGGCACGGTAAGGATAAGGGTTCGTTTAGCAATAGATATCAGTCTTAACGGATGGAACAGGGAAATGGATAGGTTTAGTTTTACATTTTCAGTATTGGATCCTATTAACTTATGATCAACGAATATTCGGCATTCTGGACACGATGCCGTTTTTTATTCTTTTCAAAGATGTTTAGTCTTTCACGGGTTAGCATTCTCACTGGTCTTAAGTGAAGGTTTTCATGGTTATATAAAATTATTATGGTCAATGATAAAGACCGTTCATAAAACACTAAATCCTGCCTGGATGTCCTGCTTTAGATTTGTGAATATTCCCTTAGTTACCCAATACACTAGTCTTACGTAATTGACAGAACACTCATTTTGGCACAACTTCAATTAAAACAAAGAAAGCTGATGCGAGATTGTAAATGGAAAGTAAATTTGTATTAATATTACAATAAATCGTAAATGTTTCACAAATATTTTGTCTCGTATTGAATCATTGAAGCATTGAACCATTTTGTCTCCGTGTACTCTTGGATCGATTTTGAATGCTGACTGGTTTTAAGTCAGTGCCTGCTTTATTTAATACAAGAAGTGTCTCTGTCACGTCGAAACATCAAGTTTTGTAATGAATTACACAGTCAGATACAAAACGTTTGTAATATTAGTGTTAGTTGTAACTGCATCAATACAAATTACTAAGTCTATGCTGATAATGTCTTTAAAACCTTTATACCAGTTTCACACAAAATTCAACATACTCTTGTGTATTAAACTCAAGACAAGACTACGTTTTTATATATCCCATAGATTTGAATATCACATGTATCTCAGAACGAACACCGTCGAGCTGCAAATCGCCCCTCATAAATAAGAATATCAATCAAAATATAGCAGCACTTATGTCATTAGTTCGTCTTAAGTTTATATCTGTTGACAAGCAGCTTCTTAAAAACATTCGTGTATAAACACTTTTTTCATTGAATGGAATTTTCCATTTAAACACATCACACCTGGAAGCCGCTTTTCAATTAAGTGATTTATGTATTAATAAACTGTTTTAGTTTTTATTCAGCTGACAGAGTCATTAGAAATTAATGTTTTATACTCTTTATTAACTTATGTCCATTATAATAGCAATATAGTCATAGTTATAGCGGTTCTGATAACATATATTTGTTATATCAAATATCAAATTAATTCTAAATTAGTAAGTTGTGTCTTATTTGATACGTTCCCGAATGTTCTCTGAAACTATCCCAGAATACTAAAATGTGAATACTGTATAAAATATTTGAATATCTGTACATACTTAACTCTATCTTGAAAATTGCCTTACAGTACCGCAGCACCAATCGGAAGCCAGAATTGTAAAAATTGTAAATCAACGGCCTCCTAATATACTGGTCGTAAAAATAAAAAAAAATTCGACTTAGTTGTATGATTTCAAGAATTGTGTTTACTCGTGTGACGTTTGTTTATAGACAAATATAATGTTACTGGTCACTATTAAGTATGTGGGCAAATAGAATATTTACTGGTTATACTGTTAACATCCGCATAATTCATTCGTTGTACAAAAATTATGTTTCTGACGTTTGGTGAGCTTTTAAGTTATTCCATACCTGTGTTCTTAGTTACTCAGGTAAGTATAACAAATTAGCAATTTGAATGAAAAGAGCTTACAGTACTGTTGTGTATACACATCACTAGTTGAATTGAATTATACAGAGCTATTCCTCGATATATACTTAATTAAGAGAAAGGTTATGTTATGAGTTTAGAAGAATGACTTCATTCTACAAAAAGTAAGTTCTGCTATGAAGCAATGACCCTTCAAATGAAGTTAAACAACTTGTATGTACAGTTATAAGAAGTAAAAAAAATATTTATATAGATGTTTCTCAGTGATTAAGGTGTTTCTCAGTTATGTTGGCAGATATGTTATTGTCAGGGAAAAATGGTAGAATTCGTTTTAATACTTTTATATCTTGTACAAAAACGTAGGCAATGTGTGTCTATAAATTATAAAGAGTTATTAAATAAGTGAAATCAATGTATCGGTGGCAAAACAAAAACCCTAATTGCAAATACGCACAGTAACGATTATGATGTGCGAAGTAACGATGGTAATGCACAAAGTTCCTCTGGAAAACAGTTTGTATTGCCTTGGTAACTTCGCGTATGATCAACGTATATTTTCGTTATCGCCCAAAAGGCGCTTCTCCTAACAAATCTAGTATTACAAAACAAAATATGTTATAAATTGTCAGAAAAACGTTCGTTTTACTGGAAGACATCTGTTATTTATTTATTTATTTATTTATTTATTTATTTATTTATTTATTTATTTATTTATTTCTCAACGGATTGGGATGGAAGGCGTATTAAAATACTGCGAAATCGAGCTCTCTACCAAAATATTATTACAAGATTATGTGACAAAACGCTATACAGTACGTATTTTACTTAAAAAGAAAACAAAATATATAATTATAGTATTTATTGCTGATAGTTTCATATCCACTTTACATACTGTCACTCTTGTATCTAATTACTAGGTGTACATACTTATAAAGTATTGTTTTCGTCTTCATTAAATTGAGATGAAAGCAACCATGACAATCTTCATTATAATGATTTTGAAGTAATAACAGGCATATCGCTGAATAATAAATTGTGTATAGGCTTTATTGTCGACTGACAAGAAAGGTCTATATTTTGTCTTTGATCTTTGCGCAATTGACGTAGATTTTCGATTGGTAGTAAATTGTTCTGTGAAGGATAGCTCCTCGAGGAATCAAATGTTACTTTGGCAAGCATGTTGAGTATTGTATTACTTCCACAAATTGGATAATTTGTTTACTGATATATGTTTGTTCTGTGCTTTGTGCTGTGTTTACATAATCTATGATTTACTTTTGCACTTGGCAAACGCGTTTCCATCATATAATTTAATTTAGGCTGCAGTATGCACCTTGTCTGCTGTTTTTTCACACGTTTTGTGGATAATTTCTTCTCGCTGTTTATGCATGCTGTGATTGATAGAATTAATGCATTATTTGATATTTTCTATCTAGTTTACGTTAGTAGTTTCCCATGATTTTCATCATTTTGAAGAAAAATAAACTATACTGGAAAAACAGCTTAAAGCTAAAGGACCAGCATCAAGAGTTTCTTTAATGGGTTACCTGTATTTTAACGAGTCATCACCCCATCTATTCTTAATATCCATGTTCTCTTACCGTGCTTTCCTTACGATGTAAGTAGTCAGATAATTTCAAAGTTTGAAGCTCTTAAAATCGTAATATTACAACACATTGCAAATCATTGTTAATTCCAGAAATTAAAAATGTGTGAGCTACAAAGAAATACATATAGAATTAAACATAAATGATGTACATAGAAGCTGATCAGTAGTGGAATGGACTTTAATTCATCTGGCTTTGTCGGTTTCTGTGCAGCGAATGAAATAGGAAACTAAACGAAGTGTAAACTGTAATTGATATTTTTGAAAACTTGAAAGGGCAAAGTTTTGGTACGGAGAAACGGACTTTTCTAATGTATTCTTTAAGACATAAGATAAGAATAGTTATCTCTTTAACCCACCTAACTCACTACTCATTTATAACCAAGGCACTAATTGTTGCAGGTTGATTGTAAAAAAAAATAATGTAACATGGAAACGTTATGCAGTGCGGGGTATGAAAGTGAAAACCATCGGATACTTATAAACGAGTACATGTATAAGAGATGATGCGACTTCATTGAATCATTTGCCTCTATTTATGAATGATTAAACTTTTTAGTACTATATTTCATATTCCGGTATGTGTTTTTTTCTATAAAGCTCAAAAATGTCTCCGAATGCCTCTTAAACTTACTGAAACGAACTCCTAATTTTATCCCAATCACTTCCCTTAGATTTGGATTTGTATATGTCATAGTAAACATTCCCTTAGACGGAACTTCCCATTGTAAACGCAAAATATTCGGATTTATTTTGATTACAAATGTGTTGCGGTAATTGAGAGACTTTGAAGGCGTCGTGAGGCTTTGCCGGAAGCCTAAGCTGACATGTTGTTTTTCTGATATTCATGAGTCTGAAATGAAACTTTGAAAAGATGACTTGTCAAAATTGATGTTCATGATAAACGAAACCAGACGAAATATCAGGCATCTAAATTAAGACCTTCATTGCAAGTCTGTCAGAGTTTAGATACAAAGAATAATGTAGATATTTCAGTAATATATATATCAACTTTTTGTTACCAAAATTGTGAATCGTACTTCTGACATCTTTACATACGGCTATAGACTCGAAAAGGGACAACGGATTTCGTCCCCGCAGTAATTATTACTCTTATCAGTTCTTCTTGTACATGTATTTGCATTTTATCTTTTATCTCTCATTTAGATATGCTGCTTACTTAATATAAGACAACAAGTGAACCTCGTTTGCTTTCTCAATACTAATATGAATCAATTACTTAATCTGACAGCAAGCATTTTGCTTTCTGTAGGTTTTGTATACATTTGCACTCTTTGTAAAGATGAGAGTCTATCTGTCGAGACAGTTTAATCTGTGTTTAATATGTTTGGAGCCGTAATAAAATTAAAGCTAAATTCATATTTCAAAAATATTGTGAACTTTCATGTTTTGATTGACTTTGGAAATATATATACCCTTAGATAACTATTACATATACAAGTAGTTCCAATAAGCCTTTTATTCCCTACAAAGAGTAGCATCTGGAATAATCGCAGCTTACTACACTCTTCCTTTCATAACAAACACTGTTTTCAATGTTGTTTATACTCAAACTGCATACTACAAAGTAACTGACAAACCACCAGCAAAGTCCAAGTTATCTACTTTTGGCAGACAATCGGCTTTTTATAACCGTGACTTGAATAACATGTGCTATTAAACATGGTTTCATGGTAACAATCACTAATTAATATATATATATATATACTAAAATGATTACAAGCGACATAAATCGAGTTATACAAATATCAAGTCTGGTGTAATCGAGCAAGTCTGCTCTCGCCTTACTTGGGGGACAAGGTTGTTATTAGACAGCCGAATGCCCAATGAACCGTAGGTCGGGGTCACGCGTCTTCCAGATTCAGTTTCATGAGAATCGGCACGCTTATCAACAAAGCGCTAGAGCTAATCGGAGCTTACACATCTCCATTTCCTTATAATATTAAATGTGCACTTTTTTCTGTGCTAATCATATATTGGATACTTAAGATTTATTCTAGACTTTGTGTTATTACCCGAGTATTATTTCGTGACGGATTTATAAAGTTGTTATCCTGAAAGGATAAAATGGCGACTCGCAGTAGAAAAGTTTTAAAAACACATAAGAAAGATAATTTAGAAAAAGTGTCTGTGACAAAACCACGAGAAGAGCTTCAAATGAAAGGCATAAGCGTCCCAATTTCATTCTCTAAAACAATTCTATGGCTATTTACATTTCTTGGAGAAATCAGGAGTTAATAGTGCTGGTTCTTTGACGCCACCAATTTCACAGTTTATCGCATATCTGCAATAATCTTTGAATATCACATATTCAACGAAAATGAATCAGCCATCAAGAACAAACAATGGACTACCAATTGATAAAAATATTTTATCAAAGATAATGCGATATCTCAATAAAGGTTGCTTTGGTGTTTATGACGATGCAATGATAAAATCGTGTTGCACGTTAGCTTACTTTGGTTTTCTCAGATGTGGTAAATTTACCGTTAAAGAACAATTTTCAGCTCAAGATAATTTGTGTTAAAAGATGTTACTATCGAGTTGGATACAGTCATACATTGAAGAAATAAAAAACAGCGCTGTACAAATCGTTTAAAGTAGGAATTCCTCGGGTTTCCTGTGTTGAGTAGCGGGATTCAGACTTTTCACAGTCTCAGTGAAGGCATTCATTGTAGAGGCATTCCGCAAACGGGCCCCTATAGCTGTGGCTGAAAACTCAACAGTTAAATTATCCGACGTTTGCTTTGTCAAATTACTTTTCGATGAGGAATTTAACTGCTGAGTTTCCACATCATCTGAACCTTTTTCACAGTTCTCTTTTTAAATAGCCATAATAATTGTTTTAGAGAATGAAGTTGGGACGCTAATTCTTTTCATTTGAAGCTCTTCTTGTAGTCGTCACATACATTTTTTTCTAAATTGTCTTTCTTATTTGTCTTTTAACTTTTCTACTGACATAAATATAACATAAACAACATTTACTTTCAAAAGGACCGCAAATTAAACAGAAACTTTTAATTACATGTATGTCTAAAATCACAATATTTACAAGTTCAGTGGTCTTTTAACACCGACCTTTTTAATTCAGTGCGACTCAAACAAAGTTATTTACTATGTCAGGTTTCTGCGTAGTACAGTATATTATGATCCAATAAAATACTATTTCAAATAACATCCTGCAAAGAAGAAACATAGACGCTTTAATCACCTCGTTGTTATCATTTAGTTTAGTTTATACTAATTTATTTATTCTCGATTGCGAAGCAAGTTCTTACAACTTATATTAATCGCTTTAGAGACTCCCCCCAGATGTAATCAGCCTCTAAAAGAATGAGGCAATGTGGAAATTTTTGTGTCTTGCCTAAGGACACTACCGACATACGTTCAATGGTGCCCTTTCTAACTGCTATTTCATTATTTTGGATATTTATATAGCAGTTTGTCAAAATAACAATTATTTGTCTGTAGATCGTAATAGTTAATTATGAATATGTAATGAGATTATTACAAATCTGTTTGTGAAATTATTTCCGAATAATCTTTGTGAATTCAGTTCTATTGCAATAGTTGCCAGCGCAAGAGTTGTCGTCCATATCGGCTGAATAAATGCAAATAAGTGTGCAAGTGCGCAACACAAAGATAATAATACAAGATTGTGATGGAAAAGTGATATGCTTCTTCGGTAAATCAGTCTCAAATTACAAATAAACAGGCTTATATTAAATACATCTGATAAAATAACGTTGAGTAAAAACAGTGGCTTCCGTGCAAATTATTGGTTTAAAAGTATGCTGCAGTTCAGCGAAACAGAGTCAAACGGAATATATCAAAGGCCTGTGAGTGAAAGTATGTTATAATAAAGCATAAAATAGAATGAAAAATGAATGGATGAAAAGTATGAAAACATTCATGCTCTTAAATTTTGTCACAAACTTTGCTGTGAAGAAATGATTAATAGTTTATGTCAGACAAATTAATATCGCTTTTTATAGCCTAAGGGAGGAAATATCGATTCAAAAGCTGATTCAGACTGAGAATCCTTCCACGCGCATTGATAATGGTAAATGTTCTTGTCAAAGAGAAATGGAAGTATCCACACGGAGTTTCGGATATATAAATTTGATTCTCATCCTGGTATATTTCGTACAGACAGGTAGGCAAATCTTTCCTTGAATTTGAATTATGTGTTTATTCCTATTTAGTATCATTAGATATGTTAGAAATCATTAATTGGTATGCAAAAAGTACAATTTAAAGATTTTTATAATTGTAATAAATAGCTGAAGAACATTTTTTTACAATCTATCCTGATACTTGTATAAACTTTAATCGGATAATCGGATGGATTGAGGAAATGGATAGGTTTTGTTTTAAACAAAAAGGTTTCCGAAACTATTACTATATTTCTTGTACATCTTCAGAATTCTGGACACGATACCGTTCTTCTTTTTAATGATGTTTAGTCTTTCTAAAGGTTTATTATTCTCACTAATATTTAGTGAAGTTTTTCATGGAATATAAAGTTATTTGGTCAATGATAACAACCATGATACTAGATCATCACTGATAAAAATAGCCCAGAAAAATCATAGTAGAATCTATGTGTCATTTGCTATTAATTATTTAGTTTCCTAACGCAGACAGCACACATTTTATCAATAAAAATAGAAAATAGAGTTCATTTTGCTAGTTCTTACTTGTACCCCAAGGCAAGGGTATTTTATTTTAGATGCTCAGCTCAGAACTTTGTTATTCTGATTTATAGTACAAAGTAATACGTGATAATATTTTTCATATTTCTTGAGTATATAAATTATGGCGAACCCTTTGTCGAGAATGATGCCAGTAGAAGAAATGTTTTTTCTGAGGATCGATCTTGCCTATATTTCCTTTTCTCGTTTTATAATACAAGCAGTTTATTTGTCATATCAAAACATCAAGTTTCGCATTGAATTGCATAGTGCTCTTCCCGATCGATGATACAAAATATTTGCAATATTCTTGCAAGTGTAGTTAAGACAAGATACTTCTTTCCAAATATGTGTGCTGATAATGTGTTCTTGCACCTAAAAACCAATGCCATACATAATTGCATCAGCTTCTAGTGTAATAAAACCCTAGACAGCGTTTTTATATAGCCAATAGGCTTGCATGTCACATTTAAATCAGATAAGATAATATCTTAGACAACACACTGTCATTTATAAATCGCTCCTAATACTAGCACATTACAAAATCAATCAAAATATAGCAACATCATTTGCTTGCTTTAAGTTGACAGATTTTGTCATGCTTGTAAAAACTATTCGTGTATAAACAGTTTTTCTTTGAATACAATTTCTAATCAAAATGATGAAATAGAGGATAATTGTTGGTTTTGGTGTAAGATCACGTTATAATTTCACCGAGTGGGCACCAAAAGTGATATTTTCACGAGTGGCGCAGCCACGAGTGAAAATCACTACTTTTGGTGTTCACGAGTGAAATTAACGTGATATTACACCGATACCAACAATTTTTCTGTTTATTTAATGGTTAAAACTCTACTTTTATTGAGTTCGTTCGTATAAAATATCGAAAATCGCGGTAAAGGTGATCAAAAAACATAGCGCAAATGACGTCATTTTAACCACGTCATCGTTGCATGGTTTACAGCATTAATTACGCTCGGTATACTTTTTTTACGTAAATCCAGATTGCAAAAACAGTGAAAATAAAAATGGTATACCACTGTTTCAAAACTGTGGATAATCACTTTTATTTCACTGAGAAAACTCTATAATTCACTGGAAAACATAAAATAAAACATTATGTTTGTTTCTTCCAAGCATTTACAGACGGGTTGAATTCATATTAGTACATTTGTAAGCCTCTTTTCATTCAAGTGTTTTATGTTCTGAGGATATTCTTTTTAGTTTTCTTCAGTTGACAAGGTCATTTGAAATTACTTCTTTTTACTCAATAACTTATGTCCATTTCTTGACCAGCAATACAGTCTTAACTATAGCGGTTCTTATATTAATTATCTTATGATATCTATATCAAATACACAGAATTTATTCACATTTGATACCCAAGATACTAATTTTATTAAAATATACGTCTTATTTAGTACGTTCTGGATGACCTTCAAAGGTTTCCTATAGTCACTATACTATGAAATGTGTCGATGAATTTATCTGAAAATAATATCCTGTAGAATTGGCATTGTGCTGAATCATTTATTCACAATGTGACTTTTTCAGTAAGACATTTTCTATTTTCCCACATTGGTAGTATAAACATCTTCTAAACTCATGGCCTCTGTCGGTTATCACGCTTGTTAACAACAAACATTTGAAATTGGAAATTTCTACCTGTACGAATAGCAAACTGTGTCGAATAATCGAATAACTGTATATACAAATGTATTCACGTTTATCGTTGATAAAAATAAAACTTAAACCTTTTGCAAATAACATAAACACAAGTTCATTACATCAGAACTAAACTCGACTGTTTAAAAAATGGTTCCGCCAACCAATGAATTTGCAACTATCTGTGTGAAGTAAGTTTATTGGCAAGTACAATATTGACTGGTCACAAATAAAAGATATGTTTCTGACGTTTGTTGTGGTTTTAAGTGAGTCCATAATTGCTATCTTAATTACTCTGCTAAGCATAACAAATCAGCAATTTCAATGAAAAGAGTTTACAGTACGGATGTATTTACATAAATTATAGTCCCTGTTTTGTACAGTACGGATGTATTTACATATGTTATAGTCCCTGTTTTGTACAGTACGGATGTATTTACATATATTATAGTCCCTGTTTTGTACAGTACGGATGTATTTACATATATTATAGTCCCTGTTTTGTACAGTACGGATGTATTTACATAATATTATAGTCCCTGTTTTGTTACAGCTATTACTGGGTACATTGTAAATTCAGAGAAAGGTTAAACTATGAGTTTTGAAGAATGAATTAATTATGTATAACTGTTAATGTTAATAGCAATGATTCTACAAATGAAGTCAAACAACTTATATCGCATGTTCAGTTATAGGAAGTGAAAATCGATTTATTGATTTAGATGTTTCTCAGTGATAATGGTAGACATGTTCTTGTCGTGGAGAAGTGTTGGTTTTCATACGTGTACATCTCTTGTGCAAACAGGTAGGCAAGGTGTGTCTCTAAATTTACAAGATCCTTATTAAATATATGATGTGAAATCAATATAAATTATTGATGGCAAAAACAAGAACCCCAAAATCTTAACGGTGGCAGATACACGAAGTAACGATGAAGGTGGTAATGTGCAAAGTTGCGGTGGAAAAAACATAGTGGATTGCCGTGGTAACTTCGCATACTTTGCTTTATCGTTCAGTAGGCGCAACTCCTAATGAATCTGGTATTACAAAATAGAATACGTGATTAATTGTAGAAAATAAGTTCGACTTAATTGGTAGAGTTGTAAAAAATATTTTGTCATTTGTTAATTATCACTTCATCTGTTATTTATCTATTTCTCAACGGATGGCGATGAAAGGCGTATACTGCAATAATTCAGCTTCGTAAGATTCTGTTCAAAACGTTGGACATCTTTTACTGCAAAAGAAAACAAAATAATTTAGTAATTGCTGATATTTTCTAATCCTGTTGACATACTGTAAGCGTACTTATATGAGCATGCCTAATTGAAGCGCAATTAGCTCAGATCTTAGCCCCGATAATTTATGTTTACGCTAATATATGATAACCTAGACTAAAGATTGTGACATCCTCTACGACTTTGTTCGGCACATTGAAAATGGTGTTTAGCTTTCCGGCATTCATCATGTTACTTAATCCACTAATATACAATATATTATTATATATAATACAATCAGGTTTACCAGTTAACTGTTGTTTACAGAAAACATCTTAATGTGAAACAATATAACATTGTTCATTCTTACGAATATATACAATATATTACAAGCATTTACGAGTTTTCATATTTTCAGTTTCCTAATGACGGACTGAAGGCTTTATAATGGCCTCTTTTAAACATGATTTATTCAAGCCAGGATCCGTATATTAATATACGGACCCTTTTCAAGCCGAGTTTAATGGAAGGACTTTAATGGCTGATTTCAAAACATTTTTGCATCATCATACGTCATTTGGCACTAAATATATATATTAGCGGATGTTAATGGTGCACCGATTCATCTGTACCCCAATACTTAAAATTTTGGGGTTTTACAAGCAACGCGATAAAATTTAACTGCACCAAATAAAGTATCTTTACAGTACCGTCCCTTTTATATCTGGTAGTACATTGCATGTGTGTAAGGTACCTATAAAAGTGTTATTTACATCGCTTTGGCTGCAAATTATTACTATTTTTGCATTCATTAAAATGAGATGAAAGAAACTCTACGCAGTCTTGCTAATTGGTGATAGTTTTGAAGTACATGAGGCGCATCGTCGTATAATAATTGTGTCAAGAAATATCGTTGCATGATGGCTTGATCGGGGTGCAAGTGTTCACTCTGATCTTTGCTCGGGTTGAGTTCATTTTCGATCGTTAGTAGTTGCTCTATCCAGGATAAGTCCCATTAGAATCAGGTTGTTAAGATGAAAAGCATTATATTACTACCGCATACTGTGCACCTTGTCTTCTGTTTTTTTCTCAAGGTTGATGTATTCAAATTTCTGTATATAAGTCTGGCTGTTTATGATGACTTTGTTTAATTGAATATGTGCTTTACCTTGCTTAAGTTAATAACTTACCAAAGTGTTCATCCTTTTGAAAAACAAAACAAGTAAAATGTTTCAATTCAAGGTCCACTAAGATATTAACTTAAACAAGATAAATTGATAAACAAAACAAGAAGAAAACACTTAAAACTAAAGGTGTGGAGTATAAGATAATGGCTTTCTTATTTAACGTCATTTTCATTTCTATTCCAAATGTCCGAGTCTCCTTAAGAATGAAAGTAGTCAGACAATTTCAGAGTTTGAAGCGTTTGAAATCGTATTATTAACCTAATTATATGCTTGGAAATATGCATTACAAACCACTTCTCGGCTAAATATCTGAATTCCATTTATAATGTGTGAGCTACAACGAAATACATATATCATTAAAATATGAATGATGTCAATAGATAATCAGCAGACTATTTGATTGCTTCGGTAACTAGAATCAGCTCGTGCTGTCGGTTTCTCTGCAATGCTTTTGGAAACTTCGGTAATTAAATGGCTAAAGTTTTTGGTACCGAAAAATGGACTCTTGTTGTGTATTGTTTTAGAACTTAAGTACCTAGTAGTGAAAATAATCCCATAACGCCATTAATCACATTAAGCACTCACTAATAACCAGGACATTAATTTTGCAAAGGAATTACCATGGCTTGATTGTAAAAGAATATGTAATGTGAGCGGAAATATCTGTAAAATAGAAACAGTCAAAACATTGGGTTATACAGTATATGAAATTGAAACACAATCGGACATTTACTAGAACATACAAGCATGCGAGTTCATTGAAACATGATCTCTATTTATCAATGAAAAAACTTTTCATATAGCTGGTTGGCCTGGGGACTGAAAGTCCCCAAGGCCTAAGTTAGTATACCACATTTCAAACCCTGCAAGAATTTTAGCCGTGCTATGTGCGAATAACAACTGTAAACATGCGCATGCGAAAGTAGTGCAAGACAGACCAGATCAACTTCTGTTTGAATGCCGCATATGATAAGAACATGTTACAAATAAAAATAGTACATAAAACTTCAAACGACTGCAGGAAGGTATATAGCTTACGGGCGCATTACACATTTTTTTCTGTTTTAGAAATTAATGCGCTGTTAGCGATTACGGAAGATAACATATGCATATCACGGAAAAGTACGGATATTTACGGAAATTTACGAAAACGTACGAAGCTCGATATAAGAGTTTGTAGTTTGATTTTCAAATTTCCGATGTTATTTCATGACAACTTTGTTATTTACGAACGATTACATATATATTTACCTAAAAATAAATGTCTCAAAAAAAGATATAATTTACGTACATTCCCAAGAAGGAACTAACGTGATCAAATTCACCCGCCATTTATCGAGGACGCTGCATGTCGAGGCCCAGTGAACGGTTTCACTGATTACAACTACAAGGTAACCCAGAATCATTTTTGGTTTTCTCGTTATACACATTGTACAGTACGTATTTATATTTCATTGCTGGTATTGCTTTGTTTATTTCTGTTTCAAGGTCTTGTCATTGGTACACAATAATTTTCGATCCACATCATCAGATCATATCGCTTGAAGTTGTACAAAGCGCAGATCGAATTATTTGTACTGGCTTAAACATTTTATAATGTTGACTATGTGATTATTTTTCATTTAACGTACATTTCATAATAAAACAAACTTCCCTGTCACCCATATATTTGTGAATCATTCATTCTGTGTCATATATTGAATTTCGTCCTCTGCACATTTCGACCCGCGCTTTAGGTAAGATTCAACGCAGAACACGTAGGTGAAAAGTTGTTTTTCGGGGAGTTAACCTATAGCCCCCAGGCCTTCAGCGCTCACAGCGCTTTGATTTTTCATATGGGTCTACAACTGCCTTGTTAACGGTTGTCTTCAACACTAACTCCTATTTTCTCTAAATCGCTTCACTTTTCAAATGTGTACGCTATTGTCAAAATGCATGAATGGTATATTAAAAGAAAGTGACGTGTACTCCAATTTAATTGATGTTATGTGACATGATCAAGTTTTGTATGATATACTGCTCTACTGTACCTCCTACCTAAAATGGCGGCATGCTTTGATAACATCTTCTGATTTTGTATTCATCTATTCCCCTATGTTTCATGGCCTGTATACAAAATGACTTCATTAAATATCAAAATTCATATCAATAGGTCTTGGTCAAATGTTCAAGGTAAAGTAAAGGAATGTCAGATATTACATCTCATTAAATTGCTTTAACCTTTCAGTAATGAATTAATCCAAATTTGTTCGAAATATCTCCACTTATTAAAGTAATGTTATTATTCTGAACAGATATTATCAAATTTTGTTCCGACAGAATGTGTTTGGCAATACGAAGTTACTAACCGCCTTCGGAATAACTGAATTGCATAGGGTTTTTTTTTGTCTGGGATTATAACAAGAAGGGAAATTGCGTGCTAGAGAGCAAAATCTACTCAACAATATCAATCTTAACTGACAAGTCTTCCGAGAATGTTGCCTTTATTATCTAGACCGATTTAGATCACGTGACACAGTTTTCATTGCCATTGTAGTTGAATATTCATATACATTGTACGTTCATGTTGTAAACGTTTTTGTGGCTCACGGTGTTCCGGAATCGATTGGGAAAATTGCTTCGTTGCTGTAACATTTGATTAAGTAAATTTTAGCCATGAAAACAGTTTTACATCAGCGTAGTTAAATAGAAAACTCTAATTTGTTATAATGAGTTTACTATTATAGGGTATAGTTTAGTCACAATCTTTTAGGGTTTGAACTCGTAGAAGTTCTTCGAATGTTATAGTATCATTAAGGCGGTGAAATCATTGTTTAGTTTTATGTCTGTAAATTGTGGGCTTCTACATCCAATGTATACTAAAAAAATCATTGAACCTGCAATATACAATTTATCATCTGATAAACTTATTATAAATCTTTACAAAAATGTATATATGTATAACGTCTTCTCACAATCCATGGTGGATTTTGCTATCACAGGGTAAATTTAAGGAATTAGAACGACCTAAAACAGCATGTGAGTCGCTCTCGTTTATGAGAATACCTACAATGCATCTATAACAAGATCTAAGTAGGTGTAGAAAAAAGTAACCTCATTTAGACTAATCGATGCTGTACAGAATGATTCCTCCCATATAGTTAGTTCAACATACCGGTATTTATAAGACACAAGAAGTTAATTCTATATAGTTCAACATACCGGTATAAGACACAAGAAGTTAATTCTATATAGTTCAACATACCGGTATAAGACACAAGAAGTTAATTCTATATACTAGTAGTTCAAATTGTATTGTTTTATATTTAGTACATGCACTGTTTCGATGTTTAAGTTTGTAAAAACATTGTACTGTCTTTCGGATAATTTAAACAGTTTTAGTCATGGTGTTATGTAACAGTCTCTTATTTAGCTGGCCTGGGAGCTAGTAATTGATTTATAGAACCAGATTTAACAAACTCTTGATAGAGACAAATAAAAATACATACACATGTATATCATTTAAACTATAAAACAAACTGTTCTATTTATAAGACTCAGTCGAGTCTGGAAAGACTCCACTTCAATGGTTTATTTTAAGTAAACAGACCTGAGGTCTTTGGAACAAAATTATAAAATACCCAACAACAAACTCCTATAATAGAAGTACATCAAACATGTGTCTCATTTCAAATATAATGCTGTTTCAGTTTTCAAACATAATGATATTTTGAAACAAAGGTGTATGGTTTTTATCTTCACATTCTCCTTCTATGTTTTTCACAATAGACAACTTCCATCTAAGTTACAACTTTGACAGTAGCAAAGCTAAACAAGTGTCCACAAAGACAACTTGATAAGCTCGTTTCTCGGACGTGAATGTTTATTTTAGGTCTACATGTTCTTAACTATTCTATCACTAAAGTACTAAGTCTATAGCAGATATAGTGGCTGATACGAAAGAATATGATTTTAAAGTCAACAAATGATGTATCTACGTATAATCATTGGCATTATTTTCTGATCAGGTTACAGTTTAATTCTGTCGATTCATCACTGACACATTACCATTATTGAAAATGTTTCACAAACCAGAGAAATGTCACTGTCAAGCTGAACGCAGACACGTTTCGCTATGCTCGGTCACGCAGTCTGAAATGATGAATTATTTATCAAAGACTGTTGAAATGCAAACTGACATTTTACATGGCAGAACATACTAGTAATCGTACTAAGATTATATGAATTTTGCAAACATCAGCCTTGTACAATCAGGTTCCATGAATGATTTAAAAGCTTGCAGAGCTTAAATCCATTATTTCTGGATCTTATATGATAAATAAAATACGTGTCGATCTGTATGGGTTGCTACGAAAACCAAGAGTGTGTAGAGTTAAAACACTTAAGTACACATTACATTAAATGTAAATGATGTCAATATAATTTTACCAAGAGGCATGTTAGACATGGCCATCCCCCCGCCAAGTGCTCTTTCTATGACCAGAAAATTTGAGGTGAGAGGAATGGATATGGTATAGTTTCTAATTTAATAAAATATTAGTATTTGGCGGGGAATAATTAAGCAAGGTAGAGGTATGGTTCTTAGGCATGTAATTCCCATCATTGTGCTCTATCACTGTATGATCCTTCAGTACTTTTGAAGTTATGCTACGAATATTATGCTCTGTCCAAGACAAATCAATAAAGGGAGACAATTAAAAAACACAGAGTTATTGTCCTTGGGCACTGCACTTTCCCTGTGTGTCCTCTCTCTCATTATTTGCAATTTGAAGGAATTTCCTTCAGTACTTTTCGAGTTATGCTTAAGAAAAGAAAAGGGGGGGGGGGGGGGGGGGGGGGGGGGGGGGGGGTGTGTTTTGTTTTTTTTTTTTTTTTTTTTTTTTTTTTTTTTTTTTTTTTTTTTATAGTGTTTAGTATTATCCTTTTTTTTTTTTTGGGTTTTTCTTGGCAAGATAAATCAAGAAAATGTAACAAAGGGAAGTAATTTAAAAAGTAGGCAAAATAGAGTTGTGGTTCTTTAGCACTGCGCTTTCCGTCATTGTGCTCTATCACTGTATTAAGTTTCAAGTAATTCCCTGCAGTACTTTTTGAGTAATGCTCCGGACAAGAAAAATAAAGAAAATTTAAGAAAGTGGAGTAATTAAAAAATTAGGCATGGAAGAGTTATGGTTCTTAGGCACTGCACTACCTCATAATGTCCTCTGTCTGTGTGTAAAGTTTCAAGTAATTCCCTTTATCACTTTTGGAGTTATGCTCCGGACAAAAGTGTGACGGACGAACGGAGCCCGTTACTATATCCCCTCCCCAAGGCGGCGGGATAATAATTCAGCAGACAATTTAATACAACAGTAATTTGTATAAGCGCATGCTGTCGGATTCTGTGCGATGCTTTCCCGTTCGACAAAGAAGTGGCAGCTGCATTTTGATATTTTTTAAATATTTTACCTTATGGCTCAGTAACTGAAAGGCAAAAATCTTATTTAGGGGAAATGGACATTTATTAAGAGCATTTATCGTTGCAGAGAACATGCCATACGTCAATTGTTGAAGAACATTTTATTTGAGTGGAAACGGTCTGTAAAATGAAAGTGTTATGCAGCACAACGCATCAACTTTGAAACAATAAGATTCTGTCTCTTTTAATGGATGATAAAACAGTTTCTGGGATCTTTTTTCATGTACTAAGTGGTTCTTTCATAGATTTTCACGGTTTTAGATCACCACTCAAAGTTTCTATTTGTTGAGTCGCTTTCTCTCTTATAGCATAGTACTCAGAACATGCATGTTGCTGTCAAATTGCAATAAAGGTACAGACAATAAAAACAGTGTGCACTTTAACTTAATTAATAATGTACAACTCAAACGAGACAAATTATGAATGATAATCAACTCTACTGTATATTCAACGCTTAAATGGCATTTCACTATTTTTGAAGTATTATCGCTGTCGCAAATCTTACTGGTTTTATATTAATCTCTTTTATGTCAGAGCGCTTCGAGAGCTAGTATATGAAGTTATATCAAATGGTCTTAATTATTTTTTCGCAAAGTAAACTTCACTAAAGGGAGGACTCTCTTTTCATCGTATTAAACTGTTTTAAGTTATTAATGATAACAATGTTCGAAATTGTCTGTTTAATTGTTTTATCTATAAGAGAACTATTGCTCGGAGGGACTTTCACTCTTAGAATGTGTTGGGCAATGCAAATATGAGTGCCGTTATTGCAAGTCTTTGTTTGGTTATACTGTAACACGAACAGGGATAACAACTGTGCTGTGGTGGGCAAAATCTGCGTGCTTAACAATCTCAATCTTTGACAAACTCCGAGAAATTGGCCTTTATTATCTAGACCGATATAGACCACATGACAGAGTTACAAGAGTCATTAATGGTAATTGGATATATCATCCTTGGGACTATTGATTTAGAAAGAATTCTACTCCCGTAGAAAAATATGCTTGTCATTTTTTTCTTTTGCTGAATCAATATTCGAAGAACCAAAAGGACAGCAATGTATTCTTAAACCTCGAATTTGTGCATATTTTATTTTTTATTCCACAACTGACGGAGTCGTGCAACAAAAAACAATCCATTTTGAACTGTATAAAAATAACTTCTCGTGTCTTTTATTTTGATTTATATAGGATGTAACTTATGGTACAATATTAATCAAACCAAACGAGATTACTAAGTTGCTACGACCTACTTAGATCTTGCTAATAGATGAACTGTACGTATCATCATAAACAAGAGCGATTTGCGTGCTCATGTTAGAAGTTCTAATTCATTTATTGATTTTCTCTGTGATAGCAAATTCAACTCGGTTTTGCTAGAAAATTTTACATACCTTTTCTCGGATTTTATAATCAGTTTATCAGCTGGAAGAGTTTGTGTGGCAGTTGAGAAGATTATTTTGATTTTGATTTTACAACGTAAGTAGAAGACCCAGCTTTAGTGAAAAAAAATAAAATGCGGAGAAATTCTATGAGTTAAAGAGCTAAAAGATTTTAGCTAAATTGTACCGTATTGTTGTATGTTCTTCCGGTATTTTACTGTCTGGCTATAGTTTATTTAAGCAAATGTTTTGGTTACATGACTAGTTTCCAAATCGATTCCGGAACATTGCGTGCCATAAAAGCGTTACAACGGCGTATAAATATTCAACAACCACTAAGTAAAATGTTACGTGATCTATATCAGTCTAGACTCTCCGCCGACTTAATTGTCAGTTAATGTTGTTGTTGTTGAGTCCTGTTCTTGCTACAGTATAACCAGACGTAGCTTCGTACCCAGGCGAAATATTTTCAGCCTTTTTTCTCACAGGGCTCGATCATGTTAGGGCATTTTCGAATAAGTTACTCGGGTTACAATGGTTGAAACTTCGCGCATACTGAGTGGCTGAATGTATCGAGTAAGAACAAAATGTATTCTGGTCAACTCGTGGGCAACTTTGGGGTTACATGGGTTAGGTAGATCTGAATTAATCGCATGCGCAAAGGTTACTCGGGTTACTTATTCGAAAATACCCTAACATTTTTCGCGACAGCGGGAAGACAATCACTAAATTAAAGTCAATGTAAGGACTGGAAAACTTGCAGTGTAGTAGAGGTCGACAAGCAGATTTGTATTGCCAAACAAATTATGTGATCTGATATGTTTGAAATATTAGCGACCTTTTAGATATTATTTATTATTAGCAGAGCGTTGTCCGACATATTTTAAATCCCTTAATTACTGCATAGATATTTAATGAGACAAAATAACAACATTTCCACATACTTCTAGATAAGAAAATTGTCTTTGCCAAAAATGTTGATATGACTTTATAAATGAGAATTGGTGCGGAAGATTTTTAATAAGAGATTTGTACTCGGGTCTTCAAACATAGGTAAATAGATGTGATTATGATTTATATCTATTAAGACTTGCAGAAAAAAATAATTCCACTTTAGCCAAGAAAATACAGTAAGACTATTTACCTTCTATAGCTTGATCATAGTTCGTTGATGTTCAAACGTAATCTATTAAATAAGAATACACACCGCCTTGACATAACTTTGGCTGCATTTTGACAGCAACCTGTACTTTCTAAGTAAATAATCCAGTGCGCGAAGCAAATGCGAGAAAACAAGAGTTTGTTTTAACAAATGTTACAGTAGAGGTAATTGGAACATGTAAACAGAGCAGTTGTAGAACTGGAAAACTGTTTTATAAGTCAAAGATAGAGGAAATTACAATGCAAATATCTGATTGTTTCCATTTTCGTGTATTGTACCGCATAACCTGGTGTTATGACCGTTTCAATTTTATAGACATTTTCTTATCACATAAAATATTTTACAATCAACTAATGGAATTTTCTTTGCAACAATTATTGCCCCCGGCATGTTTGAAGGTGTTAAGAGATTACTTTCCTTTTATTCTATTTCTAAAAGAATCCATAGCAAGCAGGACAGTCACTCCGTTTCTCCATAATCTAACTTTTGCCTTTTGGGGTAAAAAGTTTTCATAAATATTAAATACAGCTGATACCGTTCTAGACGTTTTCTTTACAATTTAATCCTTACTGTATAATGAATAGACCAAAGTGGACGTGTTTCACATCGCAAACCACAGAAATGAAGACAAATTTCGTTACGCTTGGTCACGTAGTCAGAAAATATGATTATTTTATCATAGTTTGCTAAGATGCAAATGACAAATATGTCAACAGACAATAAAGAGTACATATGTATGTCTTTTACCTGCACGCCTTGTAAGTTAAAGCTCCACGAAGAATTTGAAAACTGGGAGTGTTTAAATACTGTGTTTCCAGTTTGGCAGAATAAAAGAATTCATGTCGCTTCCTAAGGGCTGTTTCGAAAAGCAATAGTGTCTACCGCTCAAACACAATACAAAATGTTTACACCAGCAAGCATTGGTCGTTACCTCCCAATGAAGTGATGGGCATAGTTGTATGTATATACCTGATGCAATGAACACTGTACGCAACTGTCACGTCTGTCTCAATATGTTACTATGATCTCATGCATGCGTGTCTGCCCTGAAGAGAAAATATGCCCTAAGTGGCCACGTGGTAACAGTTTAACAGCCGATCCCAAAATCCGTGTTCAGTCCCTGCTTCTGGATCTGGTCATTTTAATGCTTTTAGTTATAACAGGAAAAAATGACATCTGCATCGGTTCTTCAAAATGAGTACGCTGAAGATCAAAGGGACCAATTAGCAAAGGGCTATAGCGCAGCACATGCGGATCACTTACATCTGAACCTAATCGTTAAGCTTACTGTACAATGGATATAGTTGTTGTGTGCACGGGTTACCACCACCTGTGATTCACCCATAAAGGAGGTAAATGTGACATATAGTTATGCCCCTTACATATATGTCAACAAGAAAAGTACATTGTACATGTATAGCAACGTTGTGTATTGCCGTCGGCGATTATATGTGAAATATAAGTAATATTAATTTCTTACTTAACTTTAATCTCTTAAATTTAACTACTCCATCTTATCATTGATCTTTCGTGTGTGGGAACTTTCAACAAATATAGAATACAATCGTGCGAAAGCATCTGTTGAAGGTGATTGTAAGTTTGTATGTTACAAAAACTCGCTACCGGAAATTTAGATAGGACGCATAATTATGTGCTACAAAATCTTGCCAGAAATTTTCATTTTGTTTCCAGAACAGTTCATAACCTTACCAAATTTACAAACTCGTCATAATTGTTTATGTTTATGTAGGTAAATATTTATTGAACATTGCTGAACATCGTAGAACTATCCGTTCATAGTAGACCTGACCAGCGCACTCGCACTCGCACACGTAAATGTAAACGTACAACGTACCATTGCCTAATTTCGGGGGTGATCTCAAACGATTCTAGTATCATAGGAAATCTTGGTTACGTTCATTATTAAAAAGTCTTCATCATTATATAATACTATTCACTATAATCCTAATGATAATCATTACTATCGTGTACTGTAGAACTAATACAATATTAAACATATACACCATCATCATGAAGAGATTCATCCTTGCAATCAAATTAATCAATAATCAGTTTCATCAAAATCGTCGTTTTCATGAGAGTCATTGTCCCATCAACATAAGTTGTACCCTTATGAAAATAAAACAAATAATGTCCCCAACACAGGTTTTGAATGGTACCGGTTGAAAATCTAAAATTAGAAAAAGTGACCTTGACCAAAAAACAACAGTGATATAACCAAAAAAATTAGAATGTTTCAAATGATTATTATTATAAACAAGGTTTTTTCTTAAAACCTGGTAATAACAATGGCGTTGTCTTAGTCGGGTGGGCTGGTGGTCGTCAAACATCTGGTTTCCGCTCAATAACTTTAGAGTGACCAATTGCAATGAATATTGGTGCGTATGTAGCTGGCGTAGAGAGGAAGTTTGCGATTGCACTAAGGGCTCTATCCTCAAGGTCAAGGTCACTGTTACTAAAAATAGAAGAATTGCTTCCGCTCAATAACTCGAGGTAGGAGTGACCAATTGCAATCAAATGTGGTGTGTAAGTATATTGTGCGGAGAGGAAGCTTCGAATTGCATTTTGGGTCACTAAAATTAAAGTCAGAAATCTAAAAATAGATTCCGATCAATAACTCAGGCTATACTAGGAGTGACGAATTACATTGCAGATCAGTGTGTAGGTAGCCTATGTGGAGATTTGGATTGCATTTTTGTAACTAGGTTCTGAGGAGGGGGGGGTTCAATGTCAATCATATTTTTTTTTTTAATTTTCATTTATTTAGGTCATATCACGGCTGTAATTTGGTCATGGTCACTTGAAGGTCACTTTTCTAAATAGATTTTCTTATGGTACCATTTAAACCTGTGTTGGGAACATTACATGTAATTGTTTTATTTCAATAATGGTACAATTGATGTTGATGGGACAATGACTCTCATGAAAACGACGATTTTGATGAAACTGATTAATGATTAATTTAATTGCAAGGATGAATCTCTTCATGATGATTATGATGATGGCGTATATGTTCAATATTGTATTAGTTCTACAGTACACGATAGTAATGATTATCATTAGGAAAATAGTGAATAGTATTATATACTGATGAAGACTTTTTAATAATGAACGTAACCAAGATATCCTATGATACTAGAATCGTTTGAGATCACCCCCGAAATTAGGCAGTTGTACGTTGTACATTTACATTTACGTGTGCGAGTGCGCTGGTCAGGTCTAGTATGTGCATGAACATTTGCTCGTGCTGGTGTTCGACTTGAATTTTATGTTATTTTAGCACGTGTTTATGAAGCGTGAATATAGTTTGTGTTTAGATATTTGGCATACAGGCAAACAGATGATGATGACTTGGGTGTTCGCTGTTGCAATTTACCGTAGTTCACAAGCAGTGACGGATTAATGAACATTTAAAAAAAATGAAATGAAGCATTTTTTGTAGAGTGTCATATATGTTATGATAATAAACACCGAGCCTTTTCAGTTCACCTGTGCCCAACATTGTCATATTAGCCACCTAAAACCGGAACTATTATATGTTCTATTTTTATATCAAAGTCACGTGATCACTTTGAATGTTAAAGTACATGCATGTAGCTTTTATATTATCAAAAAGATGTCTAACCAGCGAAAGCGACTGATATTGTGATATGTAGGAAAACATTCCTAGCGTTGCTTTTTAATATACGTGCTATATATGAAATGTAGCGCAGTATTTTTATCAATGATATGAATATTCTGACAAAGCGTTTTGAAGAAGCGACAGAAATATAATAGAAACGTGTACGTCAACATTCTTTTGGGGAAAATTAGAACACAGTTCTATCATTATTATATCCTTAATTTCATTATTATATCCTTAAATTCATTATTATATCCTTAAATTCATTTTTATATCCTTAAATTCATTTTTCTATCTATAAATTCATTGTTCTTTCCGTAAATTCATTATTCTTTACGCTAATTCATTATTTTATATATAAGTGATCATGTGTCTTTAACGCCCTACATTTAGTTTTACCTTTTTGTTTTCAGCATGGGCCCTGTGCTCGGAATGTACGGATGAAAGCAAAAGCACAACATTAACAGCGTGTCAGTCTGCAGCAATTAGCCTTGAAGAAGCAGAGGAACTAAAAAATGTCACTTTAGTATGCAAGTAAGGGTTTATTTACCAATCATAGTGTATAGCACTCCAAAATACACCTTTAAAGAACAGCTCTATAATAGCACATCGTGACCTTATTTCCATCAGGGTGGAATATTCCCTCGTGTCAATGTAGTTATGTATTTTCAGTTGCAGCAAATGCTCGTGTCTTATGGCCTGATGCTATACCTTATATATATGCTATATTATATTATTATTATTATTATTATTATATACCTCGTATTTTACACTTTGTTTCACTGATCCTGCTCACCATTCAACGAACAACTGTATATATAAATGAATTATGAATTACTCAAAAACTGTTCTATTATAAAATTGTTCCCGCAAAATAGCGTGCAACGTACCACGTGCATTTCCAATCATTCGAAATGTTATTAAGTAATCTAATACAATTGAAGTATGTAAAAGATATGTGTTTCTGCATATAAGACTGAGTATTGTAGTTACTTAAACTTTTGAAATAAAACTTAAATTTTGTGCGCGACAGAAGATTTCAAATTCCGATAAAACTATGGTAATAGCATTTGACTTTAACTGTTAATAACCGGAAAAGATCTGTATACTTGACATGTTTTCTGGTTTACACAAAACTTCTTTGAAACTTGGTCACTCCATCAGTGATATGCCGAAAAACACTTTTTTCATATGCAGGCGAGGCAGGCATTTGTATACTTCATGCGATAACAATTTTACAGTGCCCTAAAAAGTATAAGACTGCGCACCAATCACATCCGTTTCAATATTGCTTTGTTTTTCCAGTCGTTTTCACAAACTATGCGCACCAATCACATCCGTTTCAATATTGTTTTGTTTTTCCAGTCGTCTTCATGAACTATTGGCGTGTGTTGGAGAAAAAGTACCACAGTGTTTAGAGATGTTTAGTGAGCAGTACCAGCAGTATACATACACACCCTGGGATTGTCATATGTCACATGATCAAGTGATCACCTATCAGAGACTTGTACAAAATGGATGTACATCTAAAAGTGATCCGCAAACTTCCAACTCTGCTTTGAAAATACGTAAGCCAGTAATTTAAAAATACAGTTCTATGATTTATTGAAAACCTATGAAATTTATGAAGGATTTATGATATCTAAGTGTGTAGTAGTATTGTTTAAATTTGAGCTGTTTGTCCGCTATAGTCCGGCTTTCAGATTTTACACAAGGTACGACTGCAACAACTTTCAAATAAGTGAACAATGATCAGCCTTTTAAAAATAATACACAAAATTTCACAATATAAAACATGCTTTTTGAACGATGGAACTCGTTATATACAAATGTACATGTATTTAAAACACCAAGAGGGTATACATCTGTCCAGGATATATCTTGAAACTTTGGTTAACAAGGTCCTTTTTCTCACAATTCTAGAATAAACCGTTCTGAAATGTTTATAAATGTTGTTACATTTCACATTTCAGTACCATAGGTAATGCCATAAAAACTTAAAATGTATGTTTACTTTTTAGATGTGGGCAACCTTGAGTTCCTGGCAGTTCTAAGTGGCCTGTTATTACTGAAGAATTCCTGAAGTCGTTTTACATTCCAATATTTGTACTGTTTTTACTTTCCATAGATTTGAGCTGTGATATTGCTCAAATTAATCAGGTTATTAAATACCGGTGATAATTTGGGACGTTCGTATTGTTCAGAATATACAACAACGTTATAAGTACTTGCTAGGCAAGTATTGATATGAGACAGAAACAGTTACCGTGATTGTAGTCTGCTATATTTTTATAATTTACTTTATATTTTATTTCTTTTACTTTTCACTTATTGTATATCTCGACAGAACCATTGGTTGTACCATACGCTATTTTCAAACAAAGGTTGGCAAACAGGCATATTTTCATGTTTATCCTATTTGAACGTTGATAGATCTATAAAGAAAATCTCGGCACATGCTTAATTCAGTAATAAGCAATTTTCAATTGTCATTGATGCGAGGAAGATAAGTTTCTTGAAAACCCTGAAATAGCCTGTCGGTATGACAAACGTTACAAAATTGACTAAAAGATCTGCAGCTTTTTCTGTTAATTTAATTATATATACCTTGGTCATATAATGGGTCATAATGTAATTATGACCCAGTATACACTTAACGACATGATATTAGATATGCAATATCTGTTGGCACATTTATTCAAGACTTTCACGAATCTCGCTGAAAACAAACAAAAAGAGATCATATCAAGTCTTCAGAAGTATCTCAAAACTTTGGTGTATATTTTTACTCACGTCGCGTTTCTTACTGTGACGTGGCCATATTGTTGTGCTTTTTTGTCTTTTAACATCCAAGCGGTCGACTAACAAAAGATTATCTTATTTTATCAGCATCTTAGCTGTTCTATTTGTCTAATTTTCAGTCTACCGGGTACTTCGATGGTAAAATCAGAGAAAATAGCATAATGGAATTGTAAGTCGGCCTCTTGTGTCTATGTAAAAAAACGAGTGACAGCGACCTCCAATGTGACGTGTATAATATCTGAAGTAATATATAGGGCTTATCTTTGGTTTGTCTGGTGTGTGGGTTTATCTCCAGGGGCATTAAGATGTGAAAGCAATAAAGTGACGACTGTATCTGGTACTGATGAAGTTGACAATACGAGTTAATTTCGTTCTACCACGGGAGTCGATACGGAGCTATTTAATGTAATTTAAGTTATGCATGGTTATATATGAACTAATTTTTATTGTGTAAAAGCCTTGTCATGTTGATGTACATTTATTATTTCATTAATAAAACAAAATATGGAAATCATCCCGAACATGTATACTTGTGTATGAGAGTTTTGATATGTTCAATGTGTTTTGCTAAAATGAATAAATTTCGTATGCATATACTGTCTAGTTTTGTTTCACAGAGATTGTTTAGAGCAAACAATGAGCGTCCTTGAAATATTTTGTCACAAGCTTAAATTAAGCCACATTGCTTAAGACATAAATGTACAACTACAAAGTGAAAAACTGATGCCGGGAATCATGGTCGGCCATTATCAGAGATAATCTTTCTATTAATTTGTCAATATGGTAAAGAAGTGTATGCGTTGTAAGAGCATGGACTGAAAAAACGTGTGATAGCTATAGTGACCATAAAGCTCTTCAAATGTTTAACAGAACAGGAACATTTAACTTTATATCAGGGTCAATGTACACAATGAACTTATGCACTGAAATTTGGTTGAAAGGTATTTTTATGATGACACTAAAAATAAAATGGCTGTAAGTTTCATGCTCTGATAGGCTGTATCGTATCCATTTATACATCTCTTCTCTTTTGGACCTGTGTATTTTCTTTGGAACATTGTTTTTTATACTGTAGCAATAAAATCTTATGAGAACTATTTAAATTTCTTCACACGTTCCGGTGCATCGGCGCCAGCCTAGAAAATCAAACGCTTGCTTCATCATGTGTGGTCGATAGCGAATCATAATTTGTACATATTTCAAGTGAACGCTAAATTACATCTTACAACATAACGTTGCGTTAGAACGCATATTATATAGAAACCAATGCCGAGAGATGAATATTTTAAATAACTCGCCGAAACACGGCTTTTGAATCAAGCAGAAATAAGTCACAAAGAAATAAGGTCCGCTTTGCAACTGTTAACATTTGGGTTTAACGAGCTGTAATGACTAATATCTAGGTACATTGTACTCATTTTAAGCCTTTTAAAATATCTTGATAAATATGACTTACATTCAGCCATTGTTTATTTCACAGTTCTTTTCCATGTTAAATCTTGTTAATTCATAAACTAATTCTAGCAGTGGTATCTTGTTGAAGCATCATTACTATCATACAATGATTTACAGTTAAAGGGCTGGAGGACAATTTCACAATTTTAACAGTTTTTTAGCATAATTTAGATATAAACACGGAAAAGGGTTGACAGCCGCTGCCTTAAGGCGACTGACCAACGGTCATTTTGCCTGCAATACACTTTTATTCCAGGAAGTTGCTGACAAAATGTTACCTGAAGTTTAAGGTTTATTATTATATTGAATAGGGCTAACGTAACGTTAATGTTCATACAAGGTCGGTAGTTGTAATACTTGATTTTAAATTCGTTAGAGATTCTAATTCAAAAGTTTACATAATCGCATATTTTTTTTTACAAATTTAATACATTTTTGTATATTAGAATATACAGCAGGATGTGGATTAGCCTTTGAAGACGTCTATTTTTGTTTAAAAAGCGGAGATGAGAAAATTATTGCGTGCTTTAAAGTCATGTATATTATTGACAAGTTTCGTGTTCTTGATGTCCTTAAACTTTTATGTGAATGTATGGGTTGATGAAGGAGACGAAGACTTCGTGTTAGAACTGTCACCAGACCATACAGCTCATCCAGACTCCAAATATTTAATTCTTGGATACAAAAACAGTTCGATGAAAAGTCAGACTTCAAAACAGCCGTCTGAGGTTACACCAAGGAACTTTCTGGAGGCCCCGTTTACATACAGGCATGCGGGGGACCTGGCTGTGAAGAAGAAGACTACAACACCTAAACCGAAATTGCCGATTGTGTGGCCGAGTTTAGATAGTTATGATGATGATCGTATATTAACACAGCTGCATTATAAACCGGTTTCTGTAGAAAATACAAGCACAGTGTCGGTGAAAACAATTTTACTATACAATGGTTATAAAAACTGGGGAGTGAAGGCCGGGAGACAGACATTTCTAGACCAGAATTGTCCCGTTAATCACTGTCAACTTACCGACGGTAGAAGACACGCCGGCTCTGCAGACGCTGTGTTATTCCGTCAACAGCCAAAGTTCCCATGGTACAGGAGACCTCCCGGTCAAATATGGATTCTATACCTACTTGAAGCTCCATATTTCACGCCGAGTTTACGCAGATTTAAGAATCACTTTAACTGGACAGCCTCGTTCAGACATGATTCCGATATTGTGGCACCGTATGAAAAATTTGTCAAGAACAATAACTCTTTGTCTGGCGAACAATCGAGAATGTCTAAAAATTATGCCGCTGGAAAAACGAAGAAAGTTGCGTGGTTTGTTTCAAACTGTCGCGCTACAAATACTAGACTTGAGTATGCAAAAGAATTGTCTAAGTACATGGAAGTGGATATTTTTGGAAAATGTGGGGACAAAAAATGTCCTCGAGGCCAGGGTTCCTGTTCACAAATGTTAAATGAAGACTATAAATTTTATCTTTCCTTTGAGAACTCCAACTGTAGAGATTACATCACAGAAAAGTTCTTTTTCACCGGTTTACAGTAAGTATAAATTTAACTGTTTTAACTAATTAAATGATCACATTATTATGGTATCACACGATTTATGATAACTCTCTATTTAATCAAATACATGAATGGTTTGCGGAAACGTTACAGACAGACAGTCTTGCTTTACAACAGAGCTAAAATGTGTTCATGTCCCAGAAAATAAATGTTTTTAAACGGTTATTTGCTGTAAAGTTTTTGCTATTCCAATATAGCGTACCGTATGATATTACGGCGGTGACACGCCGGTCCTGTTTCAAACATGCTGTTTCCAAGGCTGACCTTATTTCTTATACCACTATACAAATTTTTCCTGCTATACACTTCACTTCGCCTCTGGATCAATCATTTACGAAAACCCTCGTGCTTTTGTATCATTAACTTCTATTTGCATACAATTCCAGGGAAAATAGTCTAAGGAAAAATCAAACGGGAATTTGAAATTACATGATTGACATTCAGAAACAAATGTGTATCGATCTTTTTGTCATTTCAACGTAAAAGGTTCTTTATATCCCGCTAAAGACACTTAATGAGTGATCGCAACACTTTAATCAAGGCTATCCAAAGGCCATTTAGAAATTGTCTTGGTTTAAAGTCACCTTCATAATAAGAAAGACACTAATCACTGATTTATATTACTTGAAAACGAACTTTGACAAAGTTATAACCCAAATCATAGTATTCAGAGACAATCGATGAAAATCTATTTTGACTGTCCTAGTCAAAAATAAAGCATCCACCCTTTATGTTAGGTATACCTTAATTTATATCTTCCAGTAAGAGAACTTATTTTTTTTAATGTTTTCAAAGCATCTACTGTGGTTTCAGCATTTGCCTTGACCATAACCTAATATGGAAACTTTGAAGGGTTATACAACAGTAATGTAGCGGGAAGTACAAGGTTAGCTTTTAAAAAAAGTTAGAAAGCGGCTTGCTAAGGAACAGCGATCAAAGAGCATCGCAAGTCTCACTTTTAACATATGTTTGGACTTCAGAATTCGTAGCCCCGCTAGACCATACGACTTCGAGTCTACCTCTGACCTGAAGGAATTGTCACTGTATCTGTTCAATTCTTAAACGTATTAACTTTAGTACCTGCATATTGTTAAGAAGCACGTGCAAACTTTCGTATGCTGTTTGGATGGCGTCAATGCTCTGTAAAATGCCTTTGAGTGTTCTTTGACTAATTATCAGACCACTGAAAAATAAATTAAATCATACATCCTGAGTAGGAACTCGTTGAGAGAAAAAAACATCACAAAAATTGCTCACTGCTTTGGGGTTTCTTTCATCTGATCAGAAACCCCATGCAATCTCCATCTAGGACAGACACAAGGTAGGCGAGACATCCTGTTTTGCAAATGTTTCTAGTACTATGATGTATATCAAATGTACTAGGAGTTACTGCTCTCGTGCTCAACCTATTAACAAATATTTTTTTACAATTGGTTCTTTGACATCCAATTTGGGCAAGTTTATTCCTCTAAAAGGATGAGTTTAGCTGTCTGCACAGGTATATTTAAATTGACATTAGCATAATGGGTTAAGGATCCGTCTTTACTGTTTTGTATAATTCACGTCATAGAAAGAATGACAATACTGTAAAGGGATTTCTATCGAGGTATTTGTTGGTTCTGTATTGAACCAGAATAGCTCAGAAAATGACAAGTATATAAGACAGCTGTCACGCTTCGCCTTGTTGTACCGGTGAGTCAGATCCACCAAAAGTTTATTAATGTATGCCAGCCTGACGGCATGCTTCATATAACCATAGCTCTGTATCTCTCAGTCTAATAATGTTGTCTTCTGTGAGTTGATAAGTGTCGTCTTGAGGCTTGGCCTGACTTTTCTCCTATCCGGGGGGGGGGGGGGTCCCCCCCCCCCTAAAAAAAGAGGGGGGGGGGGGTTTTTAAAAAAAATGTGCCAAAAGTATTTTCGATATCAGCACAGCCTCATACAGAGCAGAATCATACATTTTTATTGACATTAAAGTTTCTCACACATATAAGGCAAGTAACGTAAGCAAGTGCCCATACTGTAAGTAACAGCAGAACTAATCATGAATAATTTTATAATCACAGAAAAAACTCATCTAATTATGGTAAAAGATAGGGCAGATAAAAGCATTATTCATTTTCGTAACATTGCGACAATATTGAAAAAGACATTTCTTTCTAGGTATTTGTTGGTTCTGTAAGGAACCAGAATAGCTCTGAAAAGGGCTGGTATATAAGACACTTATTGCACATCACTCCTCGTCCTCGGTCTCGTACTCAGACTCACTGCTCTCTTCTATCCAAAAGCGAACGTCGTGACGTAGCATGTTGATATCTTCCGACTTCATGTAGATGTAGTCATAGTACATGCTTTTGACTCCTTCCAGAACAGATAACTTCAGTTTCAAATTGTAACGGAAACATTTAAAGTTGTCACGTTTCGCCTTGTTGTACCTGTGACTCATCTCGGATAGACGCTTGTTAAGGTACGCCAGCTGACGGCATGCTTTCTGAAACTTTAGTTCTGTATCTCTCAACTCCCGGCGTTTGTCTAATAATGTTGTCTTCTCTGGGTTGATAAGTGTCGTCTTGAGGCTTGACCTGACTTCTCTCCCGTGAATTCCATCCGATACTCTTACAGACATGTTGGTACATACAGTATTGTTTATTGCACAATAATGAATGTCCTTTCCTCGTGTCGTTTTATATATAAAACTTACACAACAATATATGACGTGATAAACATCACAATGACACTATCGACGTTCATCAGTGTACAGTAAAGGTGTGAACAGCATTCGACCAGTGTATAATCAACTGGAATCAAGTAATTAACTTGTCTGGATAGTCATTACTCAAATCTAATCATATTGTTCGCACAGATCGGAGATAAGAGTAATTAGTCATCATTGGAATGGCAAACCAAAGATGCGATATTATAATTTCTTTTTGATGAAATATGCATGATTTATTTTTAAAAGTGCAGTATACCATCATCAGTTCGCTGTCTTCATTGCATGTGACCTTCATATATTCTCTTACATGTACTTGAGTTCTTGCAATAACACAGCTTACGTACCTATATATTCATGCAAACTTATAAATCCTGGTATTATGCACGACCTGTATATACCTAAATTTCAAAGTTTCATTAAATTGTCAATTTTGATTTCCATAGATTCCATGCATCAAAAATGCGACAATGTTACTGCCAGATTTTGTAGTGGGGAATTCACTTTTTAACGTATGTCGGGGAAAGGATAATGTTACAGTATTAAAAGCATTATTGTCATTTTATTTTGTTTTCCAGTGAATTATAGAGTTTTCTCAGTGAAATAAAAGTGATAATCCACAGTTTTGAAACAGTGGATTAGCATTTTTATTTTTCACCGTTTTTGCAATCTTTAGCCCGGATTTACGTCAAAAAAATACCGAGCGTTATTAATGCTGGAGACCATGCGACGATGGGACGTCGTTTAAATGACGTCATTTGTTCATGTTTTCTGATGACGTTTCCCGCGATTTTCGATGTTTTATAGAAACAAACTCAATAAAAAAAAAGTTTTAACGATAAAATAAACAGAAAAATTGTTGGTATCGGTGTAGTTCACGTTAATTTCACTCGTGAACACCAAAAGTAGTTATTTTCACTCGTGGCTGCGCCACCTGAAAATATCACTTTTGGGGGGGGGGGGTGCCCACTCGTGATACTTAACGCAGGCCTTAACCGAAACCAACAATTATCCTCTATTTCTTTTTTAATGATTCTAAGAATAATTTGTATCAGAACCAAGATATTTCACATGTGCTTAAATGCAGAGCAAAGCAGCTTACTTGTACTTTTTATATCGTAGTGTGCTCTTAATGACGCAAAGACTAAAGATGTATCGTTTTAATCTAAAATGTGCGAAACACGTTTATTTTCGATACCAGCACATTCCCATACAGAGCAGATTTTGATTGAGATAAAAATTTCTCCCACATATTAACATGGCAAGTAACGAATACATGTGCCTATAGATAACAACAAGTGTAGAACTAATGTATAACAAGAAAAACTGTGATACAAAGTATCACAGCGGGCCAACAAACAATAATGTCATGTAAATATTTTGGAAATTGGTGGTGATGGTTGATGTTGAGGCATGGCCCCAAAAGAACTCGAGGAAACCAATTCTGGTTGAACAAGCAAATTGACACGACATCACATCTACTAACTGACCTCAAGTATCGAAAATTTACTATTATCAAATAATATTTATACAGTATGTCAAAGAATGCCCTATACATGTATACCGTTCCTGGTATGTCTCAATTTTTCATTACCATTATCCGTATTAATTTGACATGAATGAAGATTTTTATGCTTATTTGCCGTAAGATATTCTTAAATGGTTTAAAAGCTAAAAATGATGATTAAAACAGCAGAAAAAAAGTAAAAAAAATGGGTGCCGATGGGATTCGAACTCGTGGAATCGGAAAAGTACTCTCATACGAAAGAATGAGAGCTAAGGTCTCTACCAATACAACACGAACCAAGTTTCTTTTGCAAGGGAAAAAAATTGCTAAGATAATGTCATATATATTTAAAAAAGCAATCGAAGAATATTCAGTCAACTACACTTCGTTTCTATAATGTCAAAGGCTGTATGAGTGGAAAAAGCAATCATATTTCCATTTATCACAGCGTAGATTGCGCCTGAAACGTGAAAAGCGCTTTTCTCTATTTTTATCGGCGTAGATTGCGCCCTTTATGAAACGAATGGCAACTCTTGCTTTTCTAAAAAAAATTGACTGTGTCCACAGTTTTCATCTCAGAATTACCTCAATTGTTCAATGAAGAGAGACGCATATATTCGATCTAGAGTTTAGTCTCCATGCATCTTTTACTCACCACGTATTAAATATAGCGTTCGGCCCGCAATCAAAGAAAGGACTTTTCTAATTATGATAAAAGGTAGGGCAGATAAAAGTTTTATTCATTTCAGTGACATCGTGACAATACTGAAAAAGACATTTCTTTCTAGGTATTTGTTGGTTCTGTATTGAACCAGAATAGCTCTGAAAAGGGCTGGAATACAAGACAGTTATCGCACATCACTCCTCGTCCTCGGTCTCGTATTCAGACTCACTGCTCTCTTCTATCCAAAAGCGAACGTCGTGACGTAGCATGTTGATATCTTCCGACTTCATGTAGATGTAGTCATAGTACATGCTTTTGACTCCTTCCAGAACAGATAACTTCAGTTTCAAATTGTAACGGAAACATTTAAAGTTGTCACGTTTCGCCTTGTTGTACCTGTGACTCAGTTGGGATAGACGCTTGTTTAGGTACGCCAGCTGACGGCATGCTTTCTGAAACTTTAGTTCTGTATCTCTCAACTCCCGGCGTTTGTCTGAAAGTGTCTGGTTTGCTTCGATTTTTGTGCCAGACGTGAGACTTGACGAAACTGCTTTTCCCTGTTTGTCGTATGATACTCGCAAATATGACATCTTTGTCGATTTCAGTTTTCAAAATAAATGAATGAAGATAACTGATTATAAAAGCATTTATATATACCGTAGTGTGTGACAGTGAAAGAAGCGATAAACATCAAAGTGCCACTATCAGTGTTCATCAGTCTGGTTGAGGTGTTAACAACACACGACCATGCAGTTAATTACTCAAAAATCGAGTAATTAAACCGTCTTGATTGTCATTACTCAAGGCGTTAAAAATATCTGATCATTCGATATGCCGATAAAAAAAGTGTTTCGTAACACCCCAACCCATATCATGCCTTCGACGGGACAAATAAAAGGGGGTTAAGCAAATAAGAAAGAAAACAACTGATACATTACGGGCTATTTTTGTTGGTTGTTTTTTTTGTTCACCAAATGCAAGACCTACTTGACTGATAAATTGTAACTATTTGGACGTTAAAAGAAACAGAACCGCTAGAGATAAATCTCTTAGTGCAAATCTCATTTAAAACTTTAATCATTTATATATATTATGTATGAATACGAGTTTATATATTTGTCCATTTTTAAATACCATTTTGCTTCGTAAAAGAAAAAAAACATCATGAAAAAAACGTATTTCTAACTAAGAAATTGTCAAGATCATTTTATTTTTTAGTAAACGAAGTTTTACGCATGACACTAAACAAATTCACATATCTTATGCCCATAGACACCGTTATATTGATATAAATATAGGACCCGAAATTTCAACTCATTTGTATTCATGATATATTTTCAGACATGATGTGATACCTATTGTGATGGGAGCTGCCCCCGAGGACTATAGAAGGGTTGCTCCACATTATTCCTTCATACACGTGGACGAATATACAAGTGCACGAGAACTCGCGGACTATCTCATCGAACTGGATAAAAACGATGACCTATATAATGAATATTTCAAATGGAAAGGAACAGGCAGCTTTATAAACACATATTTCTGGTGTCGCGTGTGTGCTATGATGCACGACACAACACGTGCTAACACGGCTTACGGAGATATTGACGAGTGGTGGCGAGGCCGGGACGTGTGTATAGGCCGTGACAAATGGGGTCAGCACACTCGCAGAGAACCTTATATATCAAATTACTACAGACATCAACATTAAGTGAAATATAAAAATTATTTTGTCAAGTGCTAGTGAAAACTGTAAGTGCTGCTAAAGTGAAAACAAACACTTTAAATGGTGGTTTTACAAGCATTGCACAAAATCATGGGAGATATAGATAGCGTTATCCCAACCGCGAGATGTGCACTTATTTAGCGTCTTTCAGTCATCTCAGACAAGTTAGAATGTGCATCAACAAAATGTATATTTATTAAATGTTTTAAATTTAAAAGAAATAATTATATGCATACAATATATTTCAATGTTTGCTTTGTATTATTGAGATTTGTATATTTAATATTATTATTGCCATAGTAGACCTTGTTTTACCTTTTCTTACATATTCCATGATGATCCTCACTTGTTCTCAAGTTCAACTGGACATTCAAAACCACTGTTAATTTATAAGATAAAATATCCTGACAAACATGTCAAGTTTGCCTGCTAACTATGTATGTGGTTATTAAATGTAAGCGGCAGTATTTCCTGAAAAAAATGGTTGAATAGTAAAACTACTTTTCAGGGCAATGTTTTTATGAGAAAACATTTATGGTTTAGATCTGTTAAGAAATGTAGAATACAGCCTTATAAACACAAACTCATTGAACTCCTGGAAAGTCAAGATGGCATTCCCCACTGTCTTTCAAAGCTGTCCTGAAATGCATGATGAATTGCAGTTATCCAGGTGCATAGTTAGTATTCAGTGAACATTAAAATTTGTTCATTTCCAAAACTGCTACAGCTACAGGAAATCCACTATTCCCAAAGTCATAATTTTGTTGAAAGTCTTACAAAATATTGCTTTGGCATAAAAATTGATACTAATACTATATGCTTTTTTAGTGCCCTTAACCACGACTGCATGTTTCACAAGTCTGTCTACATTTTGTTTTATATTATTGCAGTATTCTAGTAAGCAGACGGACAGACGGATGGACATTCTAACAATTGATACTTATGTGGCTACACTATTGTTCTTTTAGCCACGTAGGAGAAAAGATAGCGACATAAGAGCTTACGGCATGATTGACATCAAAGAAAAGTTATTGTTACCTATTGTTCCTATAGCCACCTTATATCCAAATGTATGCTGGGATGGACGGACCGACACACAGGCTTTAAATCTTGTAGTCCATTTAACCATTTTTGTGTTCTACTAAACTAAAGCTGTCACAGTAAAACACAAATTCAATCTGATTTTGGCATGAATCATTTATTACACTCATGATTGTTTTTATGTTCAAATGTACGTACATCATAAATAAAATTATTTACAAACAATAAATACATCAAAAGGAGAGCACTTAAATATATACACAGTTACCAACAAAGAATATAGTTAAATTTTGCGTTTTGCATCACTGAAAAGAAACTTAGAAAGTAATCTGTTGACAAATTGTGCCTAGCGAGAAGGAATTTCTTCCTGTTAAGTACAGAAAAGCCCTGTGGACAACATGCCACAGAAATATAATTTATCAACAATGAAGGCAGCATTTCTCTGGTACCTGTCACAATACTGGGGTTCATACCTAACTAAGCCAAACTGCACTGCCACCATTTCTTTAGTGTACTTCATTTACTTTCATGTCGTACATTTGCTTTCAAATACTGCATTTGCTTTCAAATAAATCATTTGCTTTCAAAGAATGCATTTGCTTTCAAATAGTAATGCATTTGCTTTCAAATAAATCATTTGCTTTCAAAGAATGCATTTGCTTTCAAATAGTAATGCATTTGCTTTCAAATATCGCACTTCGTTTGCTTTCAAATATTGCAATTGCTGTCAAATAATGCATTTGCTTTCAAAAAATGCATTTGCTTTCAAATAAATCATTTGTTTTAATGCAATACATTTACTGTAATCAGCCTCTAAGACTTACTGCAACACCTTCCTATCATCAATTAAATTATCATATCCAACTGCATCTATATTACACTGAAAAGCACATTTCTTCGAAATTCAACAAATCTCACATTAAATCAATGTCACAATACAAATATATTAGGAAAAGCCCATTTCAAATTAAATCAATTATATTCAACTACATAATTTTTTTTAATTTTTAGTAAAACTGACTGAGTTGTGGAGATTATAATAACTGGTAGATGAGTTTGTTCTCAATGTGAAAAATAAAGCCTTATAAATTATGAAAGAAACATTGATACAAGTCTTGTGCAGCCTAAGATCTAGCAACATAATTTCAAATACTGCCTACACATTTAATAATTCATCATTTTATGAACTGGATCAGCTGATGAGGTGGACTTACTGTGCTAAAACAAGTCACAAGAACAAAGGTAGAACCAAAAGTTTAAAATAACATATACATGTACATTCACTTGCAGTCACAATCTTAAAGCACTAACATTAACAATAACTTGATAACACTTGATGTGTAAGCCAGTTAGAGTCTCAGTGAATACTGGATCTGTTCTCTAACATTTAAATTAAAAAGTAAGAAATATAACATACTTCAAAGCCCTGCAATTACTTACTACCATTGTGAAGCTTATTTCATATTACTCAAAAGCAAACTCTGCAATTTTATCTTTAGCATTTAGTCATAGTTGAAGCTTCATGAATACTTATATACAAGAATTTTAGCCTGAATTTCAAATGTGACAGCTTCTGACTTAACATCTTTTAGAAAGATGTCAAGATGACATACAAAAAAATCAACTTAACAACAAAAAGTTTATAATGCAAATCCTCATCTGTCCTTCTGGCAAATGTCTTAATTTTTCCTTGCAAATCTGTCATGTGACATTGCAGCCAAGTGCAACATCACTAAGTCTGTTGTGTTTCTATTGGCAACGCATACATCTACAAGCTCACATACAACAATCTTAAAAGCTTGGCAAATGTCTCATTTATAATGTCTGGTCATAATTGCTTGATGAACGATGATTTTCTTCATGAAACCATGAAACAAACACCCACGCTGCCAGATCCTTAATCTACGGAGTATCTCCTGGACCTGTGACAGGCAACTGCAGCCTTGAGGTTTGAAACTGATCCCCCTGCGTTGAAGAAAGCAATGACCGCCATGGCCAACATAACAATGTATGAGGGAATGATACTGCCAAGGTAATTCTGTGAGTTTTCGGCACTTCGCTGATTTAATAAGCTCTGCAATAAACAGAATAACAGATTATATTGCATACATTAATTCCAAACATTCTCTTACTCTGTAACTATGTATGTTGGTAGAGGTTCACATACCGACAACTCGTATAAAATGAATTCAAAATCTGTCTGATGGTTTCTGAAGACAAAGATTCCCATATGGACATACAAGGATATCAGCCACACCCTTTGAAAGCCATGCTTTTAATGCAGCAACATGATCTCTTGAGCAAACTGTTTAAATGGTCCAATAAGAATTATTCCTGTAAAATTATATGACACTGTGACCAAACTGGTTTCAGAGGAGAACATTTTTAAAAAGTTCCTTTCACACTGAGTAGAACCTTTTCAACAGTTTTCCATGTTGCCATAGCCTTTCTTCCAGGCAAACATATTTTTTGACATATTGACATACATTTTGTTTTGTAGTTTGAACATGGTTCACCTAGGGAACATTTCTAAACATTTTAGAATCTTACTGATGGATTCAGAGCTGGAGACTCTTTTAAAAAAAATTCCATACAAGTCTATGTGAAACAAATTACCCACATCTAACACATTATACCCAGACCAGTCCAATGTTCAACCAAGATGCTTGGCAGAGAGAAAATGATTGAAATTGGCTGTTTAAAGTAACATGTTGATAATGGATGCACAACTAGCACCAAAAACTAACAAAGGACGATCAAAATAGCTCCCCATAAGCATATTATCCACAGGTACCCAGTAGCTAAAAATAAAATATTAGGACTGTAAGGGCAGCTAAAATTACTATATAAAATTTGTCAAGGTCTGTTTTTA